>JADFUC010000508.1:0-22454 GCA_019722365.1 Lithospermum erythrorhizon
TATTACGTATTGCTTAATATAGTTTTATTGGCAACTTTCGGAAGTTCCGCACTTGTTTCTACATTCGAACATCCTTAACTTACCCAAAAATATCATCCCCAAAGATTATTATTTCCTGCACTTAACTCCTTTTTAAAGTATCATTTTTCACTTTAGAATTTCTCCATTTTTACTTCTTTAATTCCCAAATAAATACCTAATAAAACCCAACAACCTCAATATAATTATCCTAGCTCAAAATATGTGTTAATATCCCAACCATTCTGCCCAAAACCGATTTTATGCCTCCAAAAACTATTTTTCTCCATTTAAGTACAATGCTAGTCACTTTAACAATCTATAAATCAAACAAATAGTTAAACCCTTTTAAAAATCAATACCTAAATTTGGTATGTAGCTCAAATAAAAACATCAGTTACCTGAACATCATCAATTTTATTTCTTCAACCCCAATCTATCTCCTCTTGGTTTAAAAAATATGTTTTTAATTAAATCACCAAAAAAATAGTAAACAATCAAAACACTTCAAATTTTGGAAGCGGTTACTCTAGATATAGCTGGAAATATGAATTTTTAATCATTTTAATTCTCTCAATAATATAGTATTTATTTCATATTTTATACACTTTCTAGCCATTTAACTTACAAAAATCATAATAAATAGAAAATGACTCAAAATCCAAACTTCCTTTCACAAATCAACTCCAAATGTTATATATTGTTTATAAACCGAAAATCATCACATTTGAAACATATTTCCTATTTATTTCATATTTATCTTTAAAAGGTCAACAATAGTCAACAATTACATAAATCAACATCATCTTCTTAAAATGTTAATAATAAGCAGGTTCTGTAACATCCTTATTTATACTTTGATTAAACACGCAAGCCAAGAGATCGACTATTTTCAATTTTAAATCAATGTCAACAATACGCTTATAATCAAGAGATAATTTATAACTCTAAAATGATTAATGTTTCGGGGATGAACTCAGCTTGTTTTTTAGTTCAAAAATGAGAAAAATTGGGATGTAAGTGAAAGGGAGCTGATCGCCATGAAAACGGAGAATGAAACTTTTCTTTGTTTTTGGATATTAAAGCTTACTTATTGCTAACTCAACTATAGTTAAGTTAACCTAATCCAAATTATTTTAAGTAGCGGTTTCATGATAAAATAATAGAACGGTTTTGGTTTCCCGTGGTTACCACACATTATTTAATTGACTTCAACCACAAAGACTCCAAAATTATTTATACTACCTTCGAGTTGTTCCGTCAACCAATATACTATTATTTTTAATAATTTTTCCGAAATATTTAATCTCCTCTACATGTCACACCACCGAGCTATTAAAATAATATAATTAAATATTCAACCTATACGTGTTATTTCGAATCGGGTTGCTAACCGCCATTTCCATTAACGTTATGGCTCGGGCGATACACTTCATAGGGTAGCATCATGTAGGCATGCTAGTAACACAAAGATTTTTATGTCGTGTTTACATAATTGGTTAGTTAACCTACTACTATTTTTCAAAAAATGTACGCAGCTTGGCCGCTGCTCGAAATCCCAACATGTGACCTCGTGATACTAATATTTTGTGAGATTTTGAGTCGTATTACCTTTTATAATTTATTTTGTAAGTGTTTAACCTGGATAGATTACTAAACCGTTTTTAAGCATACTTATTCTTTTTAGAATTGAATGGCCGGCCCTTAAAAACACCTAAAACCAGCCTTCAAACAACATACACCAACGGGCATCGCATGATGGTGCAAATTACGAGACACGATCCCTGCACATGGTCCCGTGAGTCAAGGTTGTCTCAAATTTCACGACATCTTAATATGTGTCTTTATATGGCGTGAATTCCCGCAGGCCTTCCGTATCACGCGAACGTGTACACCTGGGAGAAATATGAGTCAGATAAAAAGCAGGGATGCCTAAAAGCTAAATGTCTTATGCTTACTGACGTGAACCGAAATTGCAAGTATTCTATATGATGAGTAATTCTGCATATGAAATTTATCGAAGCCTTTGAAGTTGAATCGCGAGCGCGTAATATGAGAAATACTTTAATCCAGGCTTACACTCAAAAACCGGTGAATTTGGATCAAGGCCAGTTGACGGATCTAGCTATCGGGCAGATTCGATACCGATAGATCATAAATTAGAGTTTTACATCACCTTTCACAGATCAACTTCAACCAAAGCATGCCTAAGTACATAAAAGTGTTATGCATACAAGGTTGATCAAATCCTCGCTAATATACATAGACACTACTATCGGGCCGGAAGTTGTATTTAGATTTTGATAGCAAGCCGCTTCTGGCCGACGTTGTTTCAAGCGTGCAAAGTGTCGCAGCACAAAGAAAAGTGCAGCGTATTCCTCGCGGTAGATGATATCTCTGCCATTATCGCAAAACTCAAGGGTCACCGGAAAGGGACATGTGAAGTTCAATGGAAGATAGAAAAGTGGGTTTAACAATCACCAAGCCTAAAGGAGAGCATTATGTTATCGGGGTTTCAGGCCAACTTCTAATTCTACTGCTGGGCGCTGTGACACCTGACGCTGGGGTTCTCACATTTGTCTTAATGCCAGTGAACCACGGCAAGTAGAAGACCTCGTGAAATAGGAGTAGACCCATGCAGGGAATGGCGCTGAAGTGTCATGTTATCCGCTAGTTTGAATTTGCATAATGGGCTCAGCTTTTAAGTTTAAACAATATTTTACTACGCGCTTGCTTGCCCGCAGAATATTATTTCCATTTCCTGTGTTTTGAAACAATGAAGGTTTTTCATTTTCACCCTGATCCCAATGCATTTAGATCTCAAGTTAATGGTATAACAGGAACGCATTCTCCAAAACGGGTTCATATATTTTAGACACATCCGTCGCAGCTGAATATACCATTAATCTTAAGATGAATGCTCCCCAACGACTTAAATCCCACATACCTATGACATTGTAGATTAGGTCATATAAACGAGAACCGTATCAAGAAACTTCACTCCGGTGGAATACTTGAAGGTTTCGACATTTAATCATATGATAACTCCATAATCTTGCCTATCAGCAATACCTAATAAGTCGCCACCAGACAATAAATTTGAAGTTGTAAAGTCGATTTATCAGGATCATACACACCGATGTATGTGGGCCAATGAACACACCTGCAAGAGGTGGTTACAGTTACTTCATTACATTTCCTCGACGACCATGTACAGCAGATCTCATTTAAACACAAACATGAATCCTTTGAGAAATTTAAGAAATTTCCCAAACGTAAGTACCAAACCACCGAACAAGACTATAAAGATACTTCGGGTCCGGACAGGAGGAAAATATTTGAGTCATGAGTTCAACAATTATCTTAGAGATTGTGGTATTGTTTCACAACTCACCCTCAGAATGCTGCAGTAACGGCATGTCTCGAAAGAGAAATCGAACCTTACTCCCGATACGGTTCGATATATGATTTAGCCCATCCTGACCACTTAAGCTGGGATGCGCCATTAAACAAAGAACACTCACGCCGACAAATGTCCAACCAAATTAGCGTAGAAAACTCCTCATGAATCGTGGGTTTGCTGCTCCTAAGTTGGGTTTTCTCGTGATTTGGGGTCATGTTTTATGTTAAGAAATTGACAAAAGATAAACTAGTCAAGTATGATAAATGCTACTTTATTGGGTATCCAAAGGAAACCGTTGGTTACTACTTCTACCTGAAACATGAGAATAAAATATTCGTTGCTAGATCAGAGCTTTCTCAAAAAGAAATATTCGGCCCGTAAGGCTGTGGAGCGGCGCGTTCATCTTGGGTGAAATCAAGATGATAAAATGACCGGCCAATACACCTAGTGTGTAGGACGATTCACACACCATAAGAATTGAAGTGTCTTCACATAGAAGACCCACTCTTGATCCACGTGAAAGTCGCAGAACCAACCCCACGGCATCCAATAGATTACGCTAACCAAACCGCTGTACGCGAAGCTTTCTCAACATTGAAAGTAATCCAGCCTACCTCTCACGAGAGGCAATAAGTAGCAAAGATGTCGATAAATGGCCATAGCCATGAAGTCTGAAATACCCGACGTACTCAAGCTGCGTTCGTCCTTATTAGATTTTACCCAATGGAAAGTTCGCCTCCATCGGTGGTGAAACGGGTATTTAAGAAAAAAATGACAAAGACCTTAAACGTCCGTATTCAAGGTTAAGTCAGGGCGAAAGGTTTCAAGCAAATTATGGCATTGTGACTATGATGAAACCTATTCGCCAGTTGGCTATGCTTAAGTCCATCCAGATAATTTTTAGCCATCATCAGACATTCCATGACTACGCGAGATACGGCAATGGATGTAAAAGCACCGCTTCTTGAATGGAAATTGAGGAAAATGACATGGTACACCTTAGCTTTACATGTCCTAAAAGGACCCAAGAAGGTTTGTAAGCTGCCAAAGGTCCATTTATGGTCTCTTCAAGCAAAGATCCTGAATCTTTTGTTTTGACGAAGAATCAAAGATTTTGGATTCATCATAACGAAGTTAAGAATTCGTATACAAGTTAAGCGCGAATTCGAGTTATATAGCATTTATAGTGCTATATGTGCTCCATGACATTACCAATCATCGGGAACAACAGTAGCTTTCCAAAAAGTCAATCATGATCGGGTCGTAAATACGAAGCGACTTTTAAGCCGAAGACAATATATTCTCGAATCAAATTATCGAGATCGGGAAATCGGCCGATCGGGATTCTCATAGAACACTTATAGTCACAAGGTGTCAGTAAAGGTTCGAACGAACCATTCTAAGAATAAGAATTTCCCCACGACAACAGTTCAACTCAACAAGTCACAGCTTCGCCCCACCACTAGCTTCGGCATTTAACAAGCATGTAAGGACATACCTTTACGCCTCTACTATAGGGTCCATCATGTATGCCAGGCGTCGCACACGGCCCCGATGCTATACGCACTAAAAGCAAGGGCAAATGATACCAAAGTTTTAATCCATGGTAGACATGATCGCAGCCGCAAGCGGAATCTCAAGCATTCGGTAAGCAACTAAAAATGTATTCTTGGTATATGGTGGAGATGATGAGTTGGTTGTTACCGGTACACCGATGCCAATTTCCAAACCCGATGTAGATGACCACCGCTCCGCCTCCGGCACGTGTTTTGGCCTTAACAACAGCCAAAGATTCGAGGTTCTCCAAAGTTAGCATCGTGATCCTGCATTCCAAACGAATCTAAGCATACGGCAAAAGATCGGATGCCACCTAAGAAGCCTCTCTCCTCGCTAGATTTCAGAAATCTTCGTGACTAAGCTTGAGTTGTGCCCAACATCAATCCAGCAATTGAATTGTTACGCCGACAATACCGACGCTTACTGACAAGCCTTAACGAACCCTGCAGAAAGACATCACAAACCAAGTATTGCACCTTAAAAGTATCACCCGATCGTAGATATTTTTACTGTAGGTGATACCAAAGTATGTAAAAACAAAGAATGTAGTTAATGTCAGCTTTACTCCCTTTATCAAACCACTACCTCGTGCAAGACCCATAAACATGCGCGAACACGCCTTGCATACAAATGCCATACAAGCAAGTAGGTTTTTACGGGAGCTACAGACGGTTTCATAGCATGTGAATAAATAATTGAATATTTTGGCTTCTTATATATCAATATATTTGTTTGCAATGTTTATGTGTTTATATGTCTTAATTTGCATATAACTTGTTATATCCTCGTTGAGTGAAAAGTGAAATCCCCTAGGGTAATCTACGGTTTCTAGAGAGGCAACTTGGAAGTGTTGACAAGAGAACCTCTTCAAGTCTAGAAACACAAGATAGCCATTCTCCTTGGTCAGATGTTGATAGTTTGGGACGACTAGCATTTGATGACCAACATACGATTTATCATTTATCGATTTCTTAGATCATAGGAGCTTGGTGCTCAATCAATCTTACGGGTATCGCTTATAACTGAGGAGTCGGATTGACCGCTACAAAATCATAGAGATATGTATATCCGTGTCCCGTGATATTTGTTTAGAACCGTTAAGTTTAATCATTCTGCACTGCCGTATATAACTACTCATGTTATATAAGTTATGTGGTTTATGTCAAACGCCCGCCTTTAAGTCAGACTATAACCCATATATTAGATGACATGCTGAGTATAGCAAGAGGGTATTTGATATACTAAGTGATTTATCCGCCCTGATATACGAGTAGCAACTCAGCCTCTCAACGAAGCTCAGACTAATTGCTGCATGGACGCCATAGTACCCGAGTCGGTTTAGCTCGAGTAAAGAAAGTCGCCGGTGTTTAATGACACTTCTTATGGATTAGCCTCAGACTACAGACGCGTGATAAATTAATTGTAAAAGTAATCGCCCAAGGGCAAAGGAAATTATTGAAATCGCTATATTTCTTGTTAATTATGCCCGCCATGACAATTGTTGAAACAATCATTACTAGTTTTAGTTAAATGAGATTACTCAAACTAAGTGTTCAATAATAGTAATTGTAAATTACTAAATTGGAACCCATGGTAATATCAAAATGCGAGAATGGCTGTATCCCATGCATAATCGTTTATAATAATAATACGGTCAATTATATTATTATAACTTCTATTATCTCGAGCCCAAAAGGTCACACATACAATGAGGTTAAGTTGTATTTCATGTATGGAATTAATCGTGATTGCTAGATCAGAAAGTCAATTGAAATCGATTTAGTATTATACTGATCAAGGATTTTACACTACCGTTATAAAATCTATATCGATCTAAATCGAATGAATTAACTTGCAAGCTTAATTAATGGCTTAACTAATATAGCTCTGCCATAGTAATCCTTGTAGTTACTTCCTTGTTTAGTATAAATTAGTTAACGGTTTAACAAAGCTAGCTTATTAATCACGTAGTCGAGCTATTCGGATTTGGTAAGGAGCTGTTTTATATATATGAACTAAAAGGTTGAAAAACCTAGTCATTCTTCACCTCATTTCACACGCTCCCTCCCTCTCATAGCCGTAAAATCAAGCACAATTAGATTGATTTTGTTGTCCAATTGTTCATAGGATTCTAGAAAATCCAATCACAAGATTCAACCGCTTCTGCTGCGGACTAATCCTTAGGTACGAACCTTTGTGGTGCAATTGCTAGGAGTCTCAACGAAGGCTTCGTGAGGGAAAAGTTGGTGACATCCGTCATAAGCTAGGTACTGCTTTTCATAACGATTTATATATACATATTTTCTTGTAATTCGATTATATACATTAAATCCATTCGATGCATTTGCTTATGTTTTTATGAACAAAGCTTGCATAGATTTTCCTACATATACAACTTGTAGTGATCCCAAATTTGAACTATAATATTTTGAATAAATGTTATAGATATGATACAAAGTTTCCAACAATATGTTGTTATTTCATCTAAAATATACTCCCTTTCACAACCAATAGTTCACCGTCATTAGTGAAGTCAAAACACCAAATTTAAAGTTTTGTTTTCCTCGCAACTCAATGTATATTTCAATGTCTATTTTCCTAGTTCTCTTGGAGTTAGAAAATTATATGGGTGTTGCCATCAACATTTCCTAGAAAAATTGATGAAAACTCCGATCTCGGTTGATTTAGACTAGCGCTGATTGACGCATACAACATTATTTCCTCTCTCCCGACAAGGTGCCCAAACCGCATATACGTAAAGTTGGATGGATAGACAGATACCATAATTTGGGGGCATCATATATGACATTTGAAAATTATTTAGCATTCTCATATTCCCAAGGATGCTCGCATCAATTATCGAGATTTTGAGCTTGATTATGAAATATGAAATTAGGCAAAAAATTATAATTTTGATTAGGATCCATTAAGGAGAGCAAAGATAATGAAAAATGTTAAATAGATAATGATATTGAAGATAAGATAAAATAATTTGGTGTTAAAATGGAGGAAAGTTTGGCTCTATTTATAGAGCTTCAAAAAATAAAAAATAGTGGTAAAAATTAATTAATTAAAGATATTTTTGAGTAAAATAGTATTAAAAAAAGGAGAACGAATATTATTTTCAGCCCAATCAAAGAGCGCCTAATGAAACTCTAATGGATTAGACATTAATCGCCTTCGCTGATAACGAGCCGGATTTCGAACTATCATTTTATTTTCACTTAGGTCCTCGAATCCATCAAATATTATTCTTCTTTCCCACTTTACCCCTAGACCTATTATTTCAACTTGAAACAGAAAAATGACTATTTTACCTTTAACACTAAACTAAAATATAAGGGACACATTTAAAATATTTTACATAATTAGAACAAAGTTCCCACCACTTTCAACATACCCCATCTTATTTTCTCCCATTCCCCCACCCTTCCCTTTTTGGAAACTCTTTCCCTCGAACTTTCCCCCATCACTTTTTTTACATATCCTACCCCTACCCTACCCCCACCCTTTCCCCCATAAATCTCACCTCAACTACCATTTTTTCTTCTTTAACACACCCATTCCTTGCCTCACTCCTCTACCACCACCCCCCTCCCCACAACCCCCCAGCCCCTCCCATAACCCCACCCGCCATCTCATTGCACCCACCACCCCCCTCAAATGAACATTGGAATCTAAGGAAATTAATTGCAAGGAATCCTTCATCACAAATCGACATTTAGACCTCTTTATGTTACTTATACATTTGACTCTATAATTAATTTGAGAAAGTCCAACAAATATTAAAAGTGGCGCATTGGGGTTTTAATGTTTTTGTGCCTTAACCTATTCCTTTATTGCAACCATTTCTTTCTTATCAGATTTGTTTCTAGACAAAATAAAAGTGGGGGCGGAGGCCGTTGTAATGGGTCGCTATCGTTGTCACAGATATTTATTGCAAGGTTGTCCATAAGGAAGTGGGGCGGTGGGTGGTTTACTTATGTATGAGGATCAAAGTAGTGAAAGTTTAAGGATTAAGAGGACGCTAGCAAGAAAAGCCATTGAGCGGGATACGTGAAGAAAATGAGGTTTTATTCTAATTATGTAAAAATATTTTACATGTGTTCTTATACTCAAGCTTAGTGTCAGTGGCAAAATAGTCTTTGATGTTTAAAGCTGGTAATAGGTTCACGGGCAAAGTAAGGACCACTTTATAGCAATCTCATGGGCTTCGCCGACCTAATCAAAATAAAGTCATAGTCAGGCATCCTACTAACTAGCCAAAATCTAACTTGAGGGGGAACAAAATGATATTGATGAAAATCTTAATAAATTGGATCTAACTTGAGGGGAAACAAAATGGTATTGATGAAAATCTTCATAAATTGGATAACATCTTCCCCCAAAACATTGAAATACTTTTCTTTAGGTAAATTCCAATTTCGGGAAATCTCAAAACATATGCAAGATGTGAAATCATGAAAAAGAAGAAATGTTAAGTAACGTTTCAAATTCAATTTTCTTGCAAAAGTATATCTGACGGAAAAGGAGCCTAATATACCCAAGTAGTTTGCCATTGGGGGAAGGCTCCAACATATACTCGTCGAGCATGCCTCGTGGCCTGTCCAAAAACCAAATCAAAACAGAATTTTCAATGGATTATTAGGTAACAAGATCGTGAATAAATAATAGAAGCATCAATATGTACCTGCTGACTCATGGTTTGTGCTGGAAACAAAGGGAAGTAGCTTGGATTCACCTGTAGAATAAGGGAAGAGATCATTAATATGGGAAAAGAAATAAACAACCACAAGATACTTAAACCTGAAGATCTTAACTACGTGTCCGAGAAGGTGATTTTGAATGAGATCTAGTCAGGTCATCAGACCACTCTTTTGATCTAGAGCGTGACCTGTGTCTTTGATATTTGTCTCTGTCACGGCCATAGCCATGGTTTCTACAGAAAAATGGACGACTTTAATGGGAAACTAAGTCTTACGTGTAATCATGAGCATAGAAAAGAAAATTAATCACTCAGTTCAATCCTCTAATTTCTTATGTCAACATAAAAGAGACTACAAAAAGTTTCTTTTTCATTCTAGAAAGCACATCTGTTCTCTCCTACCAGCCACGGTCAGAATAACCATGATCCTCAATATTGGACCTCCCTCTATAATTTCTCACATTTCTATCATTATGGCCCCTATGATGTCGATCTCGGTCATTCGTTCTATCAGGCTGCTCCTTAGTCCGGGCTTGTTCATTATCGGATGGACGGATTTTCTGCAATTGTTTACATTCAAGCAAGTAAGCCGGGTCAGTATGAAGAGCAGTGAAAACATGACTCAAGCTGGATGCAACCAATCATTTATTTGTGTATGTTCTTGTAGTAGTCTTTAGAGTTCTAATGAACCATAGCATCACGACATACAGCATACCATACAGTCTTCACCTATTTCTACTTACAGGAACTGCACTTGCCAAAAGGCTACAAACGCATTGCAGTCGTTCGCAACTAAGCAATGACAGCTTGGTTTGGGCAAAAAGAGGAAAGTATACCTCATGCCCAATAAAATATACCGCAACCGACTTCTTAAAATCTGTGTAATCTACTTGTGCACAAGTACAATTTTAAGTGAGAAGATAACTATATCAAACTAATGGTTATTATTACTTCGAAGTAATCTTGCACAACTTTATCTAAATCTCAAACATCAACTTTTTGTAAGTTTTCAAATCAAATATTCCCTCAAAATCACAAAGATCGTCAAACTTTTCTAAGCTTTGATGTGTTGGCTCTAGCTTTGACTTCAAATACTCCGTATTTTTTAATTTGTTGATAATCTAAATATAGTATTTCCTATCTGTCATAAAATAGTTTCGAGGAAAATAATTGGACTTATGCTAATTCAAATATGAGGTGTGAGTCTGTTAAGACATCAAATTTTATTAGTTCTGATCAATGAAACAACAAATTGGACGATCATTTGCGATGGAGGGAGTACAAAGCAAACTGTTGTTCCAAAATTAAGAGGTATGATTATCATTCTAATCTAACAACTGAGCTACAAATTATAATTAACTAATTACTTCACTATAACCTTCTACAAGTCTGGAAGAGTAGCTGTTCATATATTTTTCCAATCGAATAGTCACGAAAAAATTGTCAAATTTTGAATTTTGATGGTTGACTTTAAAAAAATGTTAAAAAATATTAACTCAAAACATTTTTTTTATATCTATATGCTCGATATCATGTGTTGAGTATGGATTGACATTATATTACGAACTTATTTTTTAATCAATTCTCAATCGAAATTCCTCAAAAGTCCGGACGTACGACTTCTCATTAGCTTGTTCAGTTGCTAAAAATCTCATTAATAGTTCGAAATTACTAAAACTGATGCAAAATGACTACTAAGTGACATTAATGCAAAAATTGATGTACAATATCAAAATAATCTCACACTTAATTTTAGTATCGATATCATATGTCAATTACTTCTATCTTTCATCATTAAATATAAACTCTGTTTCTTATCCTCAAATGAAATTCCAGAATCGCTGCAGAAAAATAAACTCCAGAACCGAATAAATTTCCCAATAATTGATGTACAATATCAAAATATAGTATTTTAAATTGAAATTTCTGAATTACTTGAAATAATTTTAATTGATAAAGTTATCATCAATTTTTCACAAGTTTTAACATTAGCAATTTAATGCCATTATGCTTGTTAATTTTAAATGTGACATTTCTTCATATTATTCTACTATAACATAAAAGAGAATTGGTGGAAAATAATTGGAAGCGACCAAGTACACAATTAAAAATATTCAGTTCAAAAATTGGAAAAGTGAAATTGAAAATTAATTGCATGAGAAAACTTTGTGATAACTTCGATCGTCGTTTTGGAGATGATCTTCTCAGATCGCCATTGCTATAGTGACGTGGCATTTTTTTTTGTTGGGTTCAGAATAATACTTATGAAAATTGCTGAAATTGCTGATTTATCCTTGTGATAACTTCGTCGTCATTTTTGGTGGAATGTTAGTGATGTGACTGGTGGTAAGGGTTGAGAATTTCGTTTTACAGAGCGAGTTTTTGGATAGCGAAAATATAAGCGTTTGGAAATTATAAAAAGAAATACTATGTAGCGTTGTAAACTTATGGAAATATGTGAAATAAATTTTATTACTACTAATTTTTATTTACATAAATTTATTAATACAAATAGAATGTATTTAAGGAAAAACTGAAACATAATTACAACAGTTGTAACATTTTCACATGCATAAAGAATTATAATCTTTTGGATTTTAAAATATTAATGAACTAATGATCTAAATAACAACCTAAATATGACGAATCATATTCTAGTTTAATTAAAAAGTATACCCATCAACTAGAAACAATCATAAACAAAGATATCATCTAATAAAAATTCAAAAAATATAACATATAAAAGAATGCAAATTCACTGGATTTTATGAAAAGCTTGACTAGGAGTTAATATTATTAGATACTATTATGAGAATGCAAATTCTTATAGCGGAGTTGAAAATGTAAGTAGTCACATGTATGGGTTATATACAAATCACTATAAAAATTTCATTTTTGTTGAGTTCTTTTGATCATAAAATTGTTGAAGTGTAATTGGATAAAAGGCTTATCTGCTTCCAAAAGAAGTTTACTTGAAAACTAGAAACAATGTGAAAAGCAGGAAAAACCAATTTGTTTCGAGTATGGAACTTTTTCAGTATGGGTTGTGTTGAAAGCAAGAAGTTCGGTTTAAATCGCTCGTTAAATTCGTTTATATTATCCGTTTTAGTAGATTGTGCACCAAAAAGCCTGGCTTCAAACAAGAACATACAAGTCAGAGCCGAATTAATGCCGAATGTCACGATTTGAAATGCGATTTAGCTGGTGCTTTGTGCGATTTGCTGTGAGATTAATACAATTTAATTGAATCGATTGACGAACGGTTTAAAGATAAATTTTGAGCGATCAGGTTGCTTGGTAGGTCGTAAACTTGAGCCTTTTTCGAACCGATTCACGATTCTAGAATTCTACTCGTTTCTTAGCCCAGCTTCGATTTTGATCGAGATGGGATTTGATTATAGCCAAGGCAGTTGGTGCAAATCGGTTCGATTAGGATAGATTAACATCCCCAAATTAATATGAATGGATCGAGTCGTGATATTAGATTGGCAAAGTCCCGAGTCGTTAGTATGTTGAGGGCTTATTGAGTCGGACTCGATCGAATAAATATTCAAGAAAGTTTTTTTAAAAAAATACTATGTTTACATATTTCAAAAAAGGGCAAATGGCTTTGGACATCACTTTCAAGTTTCATTTATTTACCATTCGTGTTCATGGCTTTGAATGCAAATAAATCGCTGAAGTTTACGTTCATAAAACGACTCAATGAAGTACTTCCGTCCATTTTCTTTGTTAAAATGAAAATTATGTGAAATAGATTGAAAACTAAAAGAGGTAATTTAGTCCACTCACAATATATTTTAATTGTCTTTTCTTTTTCAAAACACCTCCACCTTTATCTCCGCGCCTTTAGGTATACTTGCAGTAAGTAACAAGTAAAAACATTTTAAAAAAAAACAAAATAAGCACTAAATTATACTTTTATTAAAAATCTGCCCCTTCCATTTGCCACACATGACCTTCGCCATACCTACGAACTTTCAGCTGCACCTCTGCGTGAATGTGCAAATCGCCACAGCCTACTTTTATGACAACTACAAGGCGTGTAAATGCTCGAATTAAACACCCATTACTTAATCTAGCGTTAATGACATCGAGACATCGCTCAGCGTTTTAAAAAAGCCCGGTTAGATCACTGCGTTTGAGACAGACCACATTCGATCATTGATGTTTAGATAGTCATCCAATCTACTACTTGGTGCAATTTCACAGTTAATTTGCAACACATGTTAGTTTTACTTAAAAATATTGGGGGTAATTTCGTCCACACATTAGAATTAAATTATAGGAGTAATTTTGAAATATAAAAAGTTATGGGTAAAATTTTAAATAAATTAAAAAATCCACCTTATTTCTCAGCCAAACCCTTTTCCTTAACCACGTACCCCCGCCTGATGCCGCCATCGACAACCCCGCCCACATAATCCTATCACCATTGACTACCTTGATTTCGGTCTCATTTTGTAGTTAGAAATCCACCAATTACAAAACTAATCAAACTGAATCATTGCAGCTCCAGTTGATAAGAAACTACCACTAACCCCGATTCACGTATAGACCTTGTCGAGCATAAAAATATAGATTTGTGTAGGAAATAATAATCTCTCAATTTGATCTCAATGAATAAGTGTATAATATATACCAAGATAACCTATAAGACTGCCTTATATAACATAATAGCCACATGCTTGAACATACTCTACTAACTCTAGTATCACAATAATAATAGTACTAGTGTTGTAATACCACCAGCCAAGTTGGAGGATGAAGATCTAAAATGCTCAACTTGCGAAGAAGAAACTCAAATTGTTTGCTTCCAAGAGCCTTTGTGAATATATCAGCTAACTTGTTAGTATTAGAGACACGTGATGTACGAATTGTGCCATCCAAAACAACATCTCGCAAAAAATGGCAATCAATCTCAATATGCTTAGTGCGTTCGTGAAACACCAGATTTTGTGCCAAATGAGTATTGACTATCACGTACCTAACTTCATGGAGACTGACCGTGTTGTCGGTGTTAACTTGCGTATAACAATAATTCTAAACTTATCGGATACGAATCCCAAAATACTATGAATTGTACAAAAATAATAAATCATTGGACTACGAGTATGTACCTTTTAGTAAATTATTATCAGTAGGCAACAGAATTGAATTGCTCACATGTTTGCAATGGATATCAAAATATGGCCTTGTCGTATATCTATCTCCACAGTTAATGATAATACGGAAAAGCTTTTATGACTTGAACAAACTCTTTTCAGGAAGCAACAATAATTATAGTTTTGTATGTTTAATTATTGAACCTCTGCGTAGAATATACTCCTTCATACTTGCTCTTTATGTTATTGTTCTTATGATGCATTTGAATACTTAGAGGCTCTCCCAAAAATGAAAATCTTTGATTAACGTTACTCTTGTTGCATTCTTGTCTTCGTATATGTGTTCTTAGTTGTGTTTATAGTGATCTTCGTGAATAATGTGTTCGGAGCTGTGTTTTATAGTGATCTTTGTTAATAATATAGTTCATTTGTTTACACAGTGAATATATACGTGAATAATGAATTTGTTTAATGAATATTAGTGGAAGTATTATATTCCAATAGAATATGCCAATAGTATTGTATTTACAAAATAGAATATATTTATTTTGATCATATCTTCAAATTTGTATGCTGAAATTGATGTTATATTATTCAGTTCTAGAATATGGATAAAAGTTGGATTGAATTAGATGATCGCGCTTCAACAATATACATGTCTGGTGTTCAAAATTTTCTTGACTTTGCTTTTCTGGAAAAGAAGTATTGTCC
This sequence comes from Lithospermum erythrorhizon, assembly GCA_019722365.1. Taxonomy (NCBI): domain Eukaryota; kingdom Viridiplantae; phylum Streptophyta; class Magnoliopsida; order Boraginales; family Boraginaceae; genus Lithospermum; species Lithospermum erythrorhizon. The sequence goes on from JADFUC010000508.1 coordinate 15,500, forward strand.
TTGTTCAAAATGTCATAATTGTCTAACTAAGAAAAGACATGAGATTCCAATTCACGTCAAAAGATGGGCTCTCTAGAAACATATAAGAATCGAAAGCTCTATGGAGAGCCATTTGAGTTCTTTACACATGAATAATAGTGGATTTTGATTATGGAAATGATAAGTGTGGATATCTACGTGAGGGTATGCTCTCTGGATACACTACCAAGGGTCCAAATGATACCAAAAGTTCTTCGGGACACTGAGGACGCAGAGGTCGAAGTTATAGCTAGGTTGCAAGAATTTTTCTTAAGTCACATTTATTGTGTGTAATCACATGTAGTGTACTAATGGGCGGACCGGGAGCAAGTCATGGATAAGTTACTCTATATATTTTCTTTGGTACTTCCGGAAGGCTCAAGAGTTCCCGCATTGTATTATGAAGCAAACAAGATTACAGCGACCCTAGGTTTACTTAGTCAAAAGACAGAATTGTCGTAATAATGGTATGCTATTTAGAGGTCAAGATAATTTTAGTGAAACTTGTGAAATATGTGGGGAATCGAGGTATAAGGATAGTGATAGAAAGATTAATGCTAAACATATGAGGTATTTTCCACCGAAGCCTAGACTTCGTTGTTTTAATAATCAAGACAACAACTCTAATGATGGCATGGGAGGAACGTAAAGATGATGGAGCTGATGTGTCGGAAATCGAGTATTCGATTACAATTATGTCTTCTGCAACAATTGTTGTAACAATTCATTTAGTAGTTTTAGTTAAATCAGACATTCAAACTAAGTGTTCAATAAATAGTAATTATAAATTACTAAATGGAACTCACGATATTATCGTAAGTTATTCCAGATCAAGCATATCCTGGGCTTTACAATATATATAATAATCATAATGGTCAATTATATTATTATATGACTAATATTATCTGAGCCTAGAAGGTCACACACATAAAATGACGTTGAGTTATATTCCATGCATGGAATTAAATCGAGATTGTTAAATTGAGAGTTGATTAAAATCACCAGATACCTAATTCCAGAGTTTTACATTGATAATGTAAAATACAAATTGACAAAATAGAATCAATTTAAATTGCTATTTCAATTGACGGTTTAACTAGGAAGCTTATTAGTAACTTGTTGCTACTTACTCTGCTTTTAGTAATAACTAGTTAACGGCTCAGCCAGTTTGCTATTTGTCAAACTAGCCAAGCTATTCACCGAACTAAAAGAGACTATAGTAGAAGAATAATGAAAAACCGAAGCTTTATTTCATCTCTCCCCTGAAAACAATTCGCCGCCTCCTTCTCCCTTTGGGCTTTTTGAGTCAAAGTTTTGACTCAAATTCTCAGACTCCACCGTGACTCAATTGCTTGTAGATTCTAGCAAGTCCAACTGCGTGACTAACCGCTCTGGTGGGACTAACTGGAGACATTTCACTGAGGTGTCAAGGATTTTACGGAGAATTTTGTAGAGGAAGAAAGTTGCCAACATCCTATGTGATTTAAGTAATTCTCGTATTCATGTATGAATTCATTATTATTATATTTCAGAATTGCTTGTTATACATTTATTCGATCTTGGTCGATTTGTTCATGTTTAGCTGCTGTGAATTAGTGTTTAATTCTCCACCAGCTGCATCACGAGCAAGTTTAAGTTCTATAATTTTGATTAGATTTTATATATAATTTGTTATATAAACACATTTCATATCATTTTTTTCATATTATATATTCTGACCAGAATATAAGCAGGAAAATTGATTCATGAATAAATATATTTGGTACAGCTTGTTCAAGTTCATCATATTGTTAATTTGAATTTAGATTTGTGTTTCATGAATTGAAAGGATTTTTAAAACATATTTTGATTAAAATCTAAACGTTTTATTGGATTTGAGGAGTTTAAATATTCTAAAATTTCCCCAATTTTACTTGTATTCCAGAGTGAGAAGAACCATTCCTCGAAAAATTTATAATTTGTTGGATTGTTTAAGTGTTCAAATAATTTTGTGATTGCACGTTTTGTATAATTAATTTTGGTAAATTCTTTTACTAAATCTAATTGAAAATTTTGGGCAGCAAATTATGTGGAATGTCCGTAATCGTCATTTTAATTTGGATATGTTAAGGCTCGAATTTGTTTTTTCAAACAATTGAATTGAATCTTAGAAAACCGAATGTTTTGTGAATGGAGGTGCCTTGCTACGGTCCTCCAGTAGTAACGTCCGAAACTAAATGGACGCCCGCCACCGTTGGACACGCCTTCCTCGACGACCCGTACCGTGGTCTCAGACATGTGGGATTCGCCGGAGGCGTGTCACCTGATCGTTGTTTCTTCATCGGATTTGTTGTTATAAACCCTAACTGCTTTTTTTTTTAAATATTAATTTCGGTTTTCTATGTATTATTATCATTTTATTATTACATAATTGTAATTATTATTTTTAATGATAATAAGTTTAATTCAATAATCCTTCATTATTTATCCTTTATAAATGTATTTATTTAAGGATATAATCATGGTAACAATATCTAGTTAAAATATAAATATGTTTAGATAAAAACTTGCTAGTTTTATCTTATTATATTTATATGAAATGATTATTGTAATAATTATTGTTTATTGTATACATGAAATAGTTATTGTAATAACTATTGAACACAAAATATATATATGTTTATTAATGCATTTAATAATATATTTGAAATTTGAATTGATTGAGAGTAATTATCTCAACCTCATAATTAGTGTTTATTGCATTTTATTATATAATTGATTGCATTTTATTGCGTATTAAGTTCATGTTTATTATGTATTACGACGACGTTTTATTTCATACTTTAATAGCATTAAATTTTCTTAATGACGTGTTTATTTCTATACTTAATAGCATTAAATTCATTTATGATTCTTTTATCACACATTCCGCACTACTTAATATATTAAATGCATACCACGTGTTTCAATCTCATTATATATTGTAATGGAATGGAAAGGAGTATATTGATATTTAATTTAGTTGTATTTTTAAATAATGGATGCGAATGGTTTGTATCTGTGTATCGACTGGCCGAGTCGCTTTTATTTTATTTATTTATTTACCGATGTTCGCTGGCCGCCTTAGTTAGGTTAATAAATAAATGTACAACCATGGAGGCATTGAAGATGGCGTTCCACCATGTTTGAAAGTTTCCAAAGCTTAAGAATATGTAAGATCGCACTCAAATAAGTGTCAGAATATGTTTATTTTTGTATTTTTTAGGACTATGTATCATATATCTCCTAAATGTGTATTATGTATTTTATTTTTCATGATCTGTATATTACTTGAATATGTGATGCATAACATGTTAAATAATTAATCAAATAATATGAATCTCACCATAAACTTTAAGAAAACGACAAACCAATTTTAAAGCTATAAACTTACCACGATCACCGGGCACACCAGATAGCAAAATTAGTATCGTGACGAGTATGACAATGTGGATCAAGTTGAAGTGATTTCACTAACGTCAAGGGCTTTCGCGATGATCATTCCAAGTCAAAAAGTTGGTTTAATTTTTGGTCTAACTGGGTGATTTAATTAACGCCAAGGGCTTTCGTGATATACCGTTAGGTAGCATCCTCGTAGGCATGTGCTAAGAATACAAGAGTTAGTGTCGGTTACATAATTGGTTAGTTAACCGACTAATATAAAGATGCTGTTCAAAATGTATGGTTGCTGCTTGAAATTTCAATATAGTAGGTCTCATACCAATACATTTTGTATTTGACTATCGTATTTTACAATTTATTTTGTAAGTCTTTGACACATAGGATTACAACCGTTGTCATTTACATACTTATTCTTGTAGAATTGAAATGACGCCTTAACTCACCTAGAATTTACCAGTCGCGCACTTGAGAAGTGCAAGCTCAACAACTCAAACTTTGATGACTGGTCTCGAAACTTGAGGATTGTTCTCAAGCAGAGAACAGAGTACGTGTTGAACACTAGGGTCCCATCCGTACTCAAATGACGCGCCACTAATAGGAAAGTGGAAGCTCAAGGTAAAACACATGTCCGATGTTATGATGTCCAATATCTTATGTTAGCTAATACGAACCTTACTGCCCAAACCTCGCAGATGAAGTGGAAAGAATATGACATGTACCAGCAACTCGATGAGTTATTACTTAAAGGAAGCTATAAATTAGATACGATAATCGCTCGTGTTTCTGGCTGATGCCAGTCGGAAATGGATAGTCAAGCGAGCCCACATGTCATTAAATGATAGGCTCGTCGAACCACTCAATGTCTTGGGTCTGCAGCCAAAGAACCGTCAGACCCATGAAATCTCTCCCAAAAAGTTCTTTCGCTTGTGGTGCACTTCAATATGCTTAAGTTTAAGTCGCCTCTAAAACGAAATCGCATAAGATGATCACTAATGCCGAGATGAATTGGGAAGGTTGCAAAACTCCTTCTTCTTCTTTTCGGTGGTCCAAACAAGAAATTCACAGTTCAAGTGGTAATTCTAAGGGTTCAAGAAACCTAAGATTGCTGCGCATCAAGGTGGAAATAGCGTAGTGAGGAAAATGTCATTATGGGATCGTGGGTCGAAGTTGACCGCAAGAAGTTCTTGAAGATAGAAGAATGGTCTAACGACTATTCGCCCATGTGTATATATGTATATATATGTTATTTAAGTTTGTATAATCCTAAATTCTACTGTGGGCGCTTGTCACTTATTGTGGTTCTCATATTATTGCAATGTGAGGAACTACGTGCAAGTAAAAATGACCGAAAAGAGATGAATCATCGTAGTGGACGATATGAAGTTGCAACCCCAAGATGATCCATCTATTTGAATTTTGCCTCGTACGTTGCTTTCTAAATTTAAACAATGTTTATCGTGATGGCCCGCTATAAAGTGTGAATATTACTACTTTCTTTTGGTATTTTGAATAATGAAGGATTTTTCCTTCCGCTCAAAAGTGATCCCAATGCATTTAGATCTCTATAAGAAATGTGTGATATAAAGTAAACATTCGGGCATGTCTGACTCTAGACACCTCAATCGAGGAACATAACATTGATAAGGTACAAGCTTCCAACGGGCTTAAAAGCCTATATACCTATGGCATCGCACAATAGGTCATATGTAAACGTAGCACGTGACAAGGAAACTTCACTCGCGGAATACTTGAAGGTATCGATTATGGATCATACGACGTATGAATCTTGAGTATCAGTCGAATATCAAATCGCTTTCATCGATACAATAAAAGGCAAATGTTTGTTGGGACTACAAACCAACGTATTGCCAATAAAGACATTCCGCATCGAGATGTTATAATTATCATTACACTTACCGACATGATTAAGGAATGGTTACGTGTCTCTCACATGAAACACTAACGTGAAATCCTTTCGAAATCCAGTAAATTTCTATATAAATTTAAGTAGAGAACCAATTCGAACAAGACTATAAAGATTCTTTCGGGTTTTAAGCAGAGGAGAGATTTAGTCAAGGGTTTAATACTCATCTTTAAAAATAGTGTGGTATTGTTTCATAACTCACTCCTAGAACCCGCCACAATATTACGACGTGTTTGAAAGGAGAAATCAACCTGCCCGACACGATTCGATTTAGGATTTAGCCTGCCTAACTGGCCGGCCAACTTGGAAATATACACTACAAAGCGCATCACTCACACTTAATAAATGTCCAACTATATCAGCATATGAAATACCTCATGAATTGTGATTTGAAAGTTTTCAAATTGGGTTTTCTGAGATTTGGGACTCTGGAGCTTATGTTCAAGAAATTGACAAAAGATAAACTAGCTTCAACCGATAAATGTAATTTTATTATTTGAAGGAACCGTTGTTACTACTTTTACCCGTAACTCGAGAATAAAATATCAAGCAAAAGGTCGTGATTATTCACTATCTTCCGTAAGGACTAGGAGTGAAGGTGTTCACCTTTGGAGAAAACCAAGATGACGGTCGATCACAATATACCCGTAGACGCTGCATACCACAAGAATTAGAATCTTCGCTAGAGAACCGATTTCGATTCCATAATGAAGTTGTGGAAACCAATTTTAGAGACCAACCGAGATCGGCCAAGAACTGCATCGCTGAGGACAAATTATTTTGAAAATGACGAGCCCACTTACGAGAGGCAATGAAAAGCAAGATGCTTATAAATGGCCATATCATGTCCTAGATGATTCGATAAAATTCAAAACAAGTGTTTGTCTTTTGTTAGATTACCCAATGAGGTTTGTTCCCTAACAGTGTAAATGGGTATTTAAGGAGAAACATGAGAAAGACAGAACGCCCATGTTTTCATGCTCGCGGGCGAAGGTTTCCTAAACAAATTCATGGCAATACTATGATGAAACTTGTTCATAGTGACTATGCTTGTCAATTCAGAGTAAATCTTAGCCATTGGCATTCCAGACTAATGAAACCGCAATGGATGTATGACCGCTTTTCCGAAGTGAAACCTAAAGAGAAGCAGGTACAATCTACGTGCTTAAGACGTCCCCGTGGACCCAAGAAAGGCTTTCTGCCATAGGTCCATTTATGGTCTCAAAAAGGTCGTGAGTTGGAACCTTTCGCCTTGATAAGGCAATCAAAGATTTTTGATTCATCAAAGACGAATAAGAATCTTGTATAAACAAAGGCGTGTTGGGAGCTATACATATGACATTCATAGTCCTACAGTCGATGACATACTAATCATTTAATCATTGAAGTGAAGTAGAATTACTAAACTCACCAAAGTATTGACCACGTAGACGCTTCTCAATGAAGGACTCGATGGCAAATACATTCTCGAATCTAAATTCATCGGATCGAGCCAACCGCTATTAAACTTTGCTCTAAAAACTTATATCAATGAAGTGTAGCAAGGTTCAAAATAAATGATTCCAAGCAATACGTAACTGAACGAAGTACTGA
>JADFUC010000306.1:0-121629 GCA_019722365.1 Lithospermum erythrorhizon
ATCAAGTACTTCGTTCAGTTGCATGTTGCTGGATTGTTTTAGAAACTATATAGTTAACTAGGCTAGAGAATCGCGTGATACAAAAGGAATTGTAAGATAATCGTCCAGGGGCAGAGTGGAGTGTTGGAATCAGTAAGGGTGGTTCACGTTTATTATGCTGGTTGCGACGATTGTGTGTGATTCATTTTGATTGGGTTAAATGTGATTGCTCGAACTTGAAGTGGTCAACTTAGTAATTGTATATTCTTAGTGTGGGTTCTGTGATAATTTAAGGGGTTATGACGATTGCTAGATGCTTCTTTAAATTAATGATTATAATATTAGTAATTGGTCGATTATTGTTATTGTACAACTTCTTATTATCACGAACTTTGAGAAGGTCACACATACGGTGGCGTTGGAGTTATATTTCATGTATGAAAATTAAAGAGAACTATATAATTGAGAAATATATTTCTCGATTACAAAGATTTTATGTAGAATATCGATTGAACAAATAGAATCAATTAAATAGTTATTAATTGGTTCGAGTAAATTTTAATTGTCGATAACTTGAAGATTATTGATATTGACTTTCATTACTATTTAATTAGCTTAATTAAATAGTTGACTCTAATGTAGCAACTAGATTTAGTGTCTTAACGAACTAATAGAGTTAACGAATTGACTATTAGTTCTTCGACTTGTTTTAACTTTATTACTATATAAGCGAAACTTTAGGAATTTTCATCATAAGTTTTGTAAAAACTTTTTCACCCAAAGCCTAGTATTGCCCCCACTTTGGTAAATTCTCCCAAGAATTTTGGGGTTTTCCCCAGTTTGTAGATTAGTTCTTGATTCGGCCCGCAAAGTGCGGACTAACTAGAGATATCCTTAGATTAATATTACAAAAGGAGAATTTGGAGGAAGTGATTCACGTTGTGAATTTGGGCGTGTGGATTTTGGTGGGTTGCTCATTGTAGAATCCTACGTTAAGCCTCCAATTATATGTTCTTATAAATAATGTAGTATGCGCTTTAAAGATCCCACTGGAACTAACAGTTTTATATTTTCGTATATCCAGTAATTTTCTTCAATTCTTCCTATTTTGTTAACTTACCCGAAAGAGTTCATGAAGACTTTGCAGGCAATGTGTAAAGCCCAATTGCTGTCACCCAAGAAATAGAGGATAGAACATGAAACAAACCGCACCGAGATCACGAACTAAAGCCTTGGCATTTCAATTAAAATGACCCCGGCGCCATTAAATGTTGCTCGGCCTGTGGCGGAAATGGTTTGTTGCTTCTTGGTCGAATCAGAGACCATACAGTAACACAAATCGACGATAGCGAGGCGTTTGTTAAGAGACAACATCAATCGGAATACTTTTGACGGAGACGGCATTGAAGTCATGTCAGACCACTTCAAATAACGAAACTGACCATGCAGCATCCCAATGATCTGGCGGGTGCTACATGGAAATTCTTTCAATATATGAATAGTATAAGCCAGATCAGGCGTGAAGCTTGAGGATAAATTGAGGCGACCAACCAAGCGCTGTAGCGATTGAGATCGAGTGAGAGGACCGCCAGCGAGCGAAAGTGATTATGCTCAATCGAAGGAAAACTAGAGACTTGCGCCCAAAGACTGCGCTGCAGGTATGTCGAGGGCATATTTTGCTGGCACAGAATATCCACTTCTGCATTTGCGAGCCACCTCGAGGCCAAGAAATATTTCAAATACCAAGTCGCCATTATGAAAAAAGCAAACTGAATATGATTTAAAATCGGCGAGAGAGTAGAAGGAGTCGTTACTAGAAATAGTGAGATGCGTCGAAGCTTAAAATAAAGGACATGGTGAGACATTTTGGTGGAGGTTAAGCGATGAATAATCGAATGGGATTAAGAAGAAACCCATATGTCTTCAAAGAAAGCTTGACTAACTTAGCAAGTAAACACCCATGGAGCTTTAATAGGTATCTCAATACAAAGATTTCTTGATCAACAAGCTTGAGGAAGCTTGTAGTTCCCAAACATGCTAGGGGTAATTTTCATATCGCTTTCTTCATCATCATACTTGAAAATTGTCTTTGCTTTATCCATAAGTAAGCTCCAGCAAAAGCGAGCGAGAATACTTGAGAATGTCTGAGCGATAACCATTTAGCAGCAGGGAAAATACAAGTGATGATTCTGAATGTAACAAGGCGAGGCTGGCAGAAATGCTCAAGAAGAGCCATCTGAATTATATTTAACTTTGGGCCATTTACAACCAGAGCCTTTCTCCGGAGGTAAGTGCGAGAACTCACGTGTCGTTATGTTGTAAGGCATCAGTTCAGCCATAGCCTCCACTCAGTAATACGTCCTTAGGCTTTTCCATTTATCAGATTCTGTGAAAACAACTGAGAAAAAATAATTTGCCAAAGTAGCAAGGTGGCCTAAAGAAAAATTATCAAAAATTCATATAATGTCTTGCAAGGTTAAGAAATTTTGAGAGCAGGAAGGAGGCGAGAGGCATTGAAGGGGAACAGATGGACTCGATGCTTGAATGGTATAATGTGACATAGTCTTGGTAAGGCGAAGAGGAGATGTTTAGTGCCCCTTGAAACCGATTCTAAAAAGGCATGTCAGAGATGACTTCATGTTGACACGCGAGTTGGGGGAGTGCTAGAATTTGAAATGGTAGAGTCGATGGGTGCGCGAGGGGCAGAGTCGGCCGGTTCAGTGAAGCGAGGATACCAGTAAGTTTGGAGCGCTCACTACTGCGTCATCTAAAGGCGGCAGCCGTGGAGTCGTTTAAAAGCAGTAAGAGTGAGGAACGATAAGCAAAAAGAGAAATCATGCTCACGAGCTTGGCGTCTGCGTGAAACAAATAACTCCCGGAATCCGTCATAGACCTTCAGCGCTTTTTTACCGTTATGATACCCGATAAGCAGACGCATGCGGCTATGCGGGCGCAAATTTATGCCACTACTTGATGGAGATTGTAGCAGCGCTAGCGAAAGAAAGAACCCGATATATGGCTTTCAGATCCAAAACTTTTGTGTACCCTCAAATGGGGACTTATAATCCCAACAAATAAGAAGGGGTCTATTGATTGGAAATAATGACTTGATGTCCATTTCCCCCAAGCGTGGAAGTGGAAAGATTACCTTGAAAGCATTTAGAAACTGACGGCGTCAGAGATATATTTGTTATTTGCGGCAATGCGACCATTTGTACTTGAAGAAGCAACCGCAATTTGAAATAAAATCCCCATGAGCATCAAAGTAATTAGGCAGAGGCTTAAACCGATTTCCATTATCATTTGAACAATTTTAGCAAGTGGTCTCAAATTTATTAGATGAATCATGTAAAGACCGAAACACTTTAATGGCATTAAACTTATAGAATGGAATAAGTATACCCAAACAACACGTGAAATCATCGGCGATAGTAAAAAATAATGAGCATCAGCCTAAAAGAAGCTGCGTTCGATTAGGCCCCATTGCTCCCTTGGTGAATAAGTTCGAAACTACGGTTGAAACTACTAGAACTAGAAGAAAAAACTATCTCGTATGTTTGGCTTTGTGGACAGCATCTTATGAGGCGAGCTAGCAATCGCTTACTAAACAGTATAAGGCCAATTGAAGACCATATCAAGCATGTACTGCTTGATACAAAGCGCGTCGCCCGTCAGCGTGTACTCGAGAAAATACTATCGTTACATTTAAATGAAGAGACGGCGGCCATAAAATGAGCCTGAGCGATAATTTGGCGAACACCTTAGCGAAACTAAATCAAATCAAACATGATAACATGTAATCTTGATTAAAGAAAGTAATAAATTGATAACGGTATTAATTCAGTGAGAACCCCAGTTTTCATTATAAGCTTTTTAATTAGCCGGAACTGATGTATAATTTCAAAGTTTCCAAATTCAATAAAATATATTTACCTTATTTTATATATTTGTATATATTAATATAACTTTCATATACATATATACTTACATTTACCCCAACAATGATACTTTGATTCATTAGCAATCCCGAGGTTATACAGAAGGTGCCCCGGATATGGCAGTATGGTTTCAGAAATCCTACATGAAGCCTAGAAACAATGGTTGCTCGCCCTTTAGTCGAGTGTTCTACCGGTGGAATGAACACCAAAGCGACTGAGTGTATGATTAGTTGTGCGGATCCGCATTTCTGGATATGAAAGGAGTGTACTCTGTCCAATCACACGGTATGCGTAGCCGGAGAGAGTAGTTTGAGTGCGGGGGCTGGACATAACCGCTTGACCAGAGAAACTTAGAGATAACATATGATGTCCTAAAGGAAGTTGTCACGGAAGCATGGTTAAATAGCTATTCTTGACTGCGTAAGCGAGGATTCCATTTTACAAGAATAGTGTAATTTTAGCCTGTCGAAGATCTCTGTAAAAAGGAGACTATAAACGACATTGTCATTGGGAATCACTGCCGAATGTAGATGGAAAGAGTATGTCGTATGGGATTCATTTAACCGGATATTTTGTAATTTTCTCATATGTTGGTGAATTAATGGCCATCTGAAACACTTTGGTCTTTGGATATCGTATTAATTCATGAAGCCAGAAAAACTATAAGATCTTGAGAGTTTGGTGACAATAATCTTTACCGTAGCTCGATTGTTGGATAACCGTTACAAATAAAATGGGTTGATACAAATGTCGTCCAAGGGCGAGTGGGTGTTGGAAATATGAAATATTTGAAATGATGTCCATTGAACAATACCGATTAACTCATTTAACTTTAAGTTCGTATATATATGTTCGATTGTATAACAATGTTCATATTAAATACTCGATGTGACAAGCGAGGTTATGATAGCCTCACAGGGTACATTTCATAATCAATGTATTATCATATAATGTTGATTAATATTTATTAGCCTATATATCCTTTATTAGTCGAGAAAGATAGAGTATGTCACGGACACTTAATCCCGATTGTAATGATTCCAAACTCTAGTAGCCTTATGATCGCTCTTAACAAAGAATCCTAGGCCCATTTGGCTTGATGACCACTGTAATACAAATGTATTGACATTACGAATTTGAAATAAAGATAATGATCCAACTCCTTTTGTGCGAGGGATGCTGTATACGTGCAATAACTCTAAAGACATCTTCGTCCCACTTTGTCTGACACGATTCTAGAATCTTTGCCCAAGTAGTAGGTCCATTCCGTTGCTACTTTGAGGTCAGTCGAGGGTCCTCGGGGAGTCACCGGTCTTATCAATACAACCCAATTTGAAATAAATTGAATAAATGCAATCAGAGTATCGGTCCATTTGGGTCACAAAAATTAAATCCATTAGCAAGAGGCTTACGTATAACACATTTGTTAAAACTAGATTGTGACCCGCGAGCAATTGCATTGAGGATTCTCCCACATGCAGATATGTCGGACTTTAACGAGTATGTCAGTAATATCAAATAAAATGCTTTCAGAGATTACACAGCGAGCATGGCTCGGCAACTGAGTAATACTATAATCGGTGATACTAGAAGCAAAGGCTTGGTAGAGGCGATCGCCCGCTGACGTGGAAATGGCTGGCCTTGATCTTGGCTTTTTGCCCGCTCGCGTCGGACGGCGACCTGCTGCGTTGTAACTCGGCGAGCAGAGAAACTCGGGGAAGTAAGTACGCCCGGTCTGCTGGCCAGTGAACGAGGCCCGCCAGGCTCTGAAACGTGCGGACCGAGGCCTTGAGCCTCGCTTGACGAGACGCGGATGATCGCCCCTTTCGGGGTGGCGTGCCCATAAAACAAGTACTATCCCCAGTACTTGAAACGATGACAAAAGAGTCGGTATTACCTTTGGTGGAGTAAACCTTAGCGAAAAAGGCTTGAGCCGCCACGTAGCCATGACCGCATCCTGATAGTGACTTACCCTTGGGTGGGATTATTCTTCCACATAACATGGCATAGTGAAGCCGATCAAAGAGTGGGTGGCGGATCTGAGATAATAAAAACGGCGAAGTGCTGAATCGATAAACATAGACCATTTCCCCTGAAATTACGTGAAAGCGTCATTATCTGCTTTCCATTAAAATTTATCACCCAAATCACATAAAAGCCAAAAATCTAAAAGACATGAAGGAATGGTGCATAAGTAGCAAGTTCATCCAGCAGCGGTTCTGATTTACCAAAGTAGTCGCCCAATAAACTTGTGCCGGAAGGCTGCTTTACATTCGAGTCTTTGCGCTTAGTGTTGTTGCGAGTTCGCTCCCAATGTCCATCGGCGTTAGCAAATAATCAAGCGGACGAGCCTCCACCAACAAAGGTATAGTCTTAAAGCATTAGTCCCAATAGTATTAAAATCCCTTGAAGACAAGCATAGCTTGAACAAACATAATCCGTGACCGGAGTACACATGGTAGGTTTTAGCGACAGTTCATCCGAAACAAACCAAATTTCCGGCGTCTGATAAGAGACAAGCAATTTGGACCAATCATCATAATTATTTCCATTAAATATAACAATACGTAAGATTTCTGTATTATCATTGAAGCTTAAATAGAGCAGGGGTGCAGTCAATTTTCGGAGGGGTTCAAGGTGCGAGGTGTGGCGTCTACGGAGAGTGTTCGAACCTTAGGGTGGTCTGATGCATCGCCCAGGCCATGGAGAAAGCGGTAGAAATTATAGGTGGTGATGATTGAGAAAGAAAATTTGCCCTAGCCGTATTGGCTCTGATCCCATGTAAAATAATAAGCTCTCAATTGATATTATTGGCATCTCAAAAAATATATAGTAGTTATACAATAAAACTGCAATTTAGCTATCTGCTTGGCTGAATGATAATATACACATACAACATATACTTAATAATATTACTCTGTATTAAAGTGGTAAATCCCAATTTAATTTGTATTGGAGTTTTTTTTTTCACAAATTATACGGTCATTTAGATTTATCTCTAACAATTAATTATCATTCCAGCAAATTACCATTTCCCATATCGATCAAAACAAGAACTGGGATTTAAAAAAAATTGAAATACTCTTTATTATTTCGGAGTATTATTTATCTTAGAAATTGGGATGGAGGGATTTCAAGAAGCACATACAGTGTATAGATTTAATGGCAATATCATCATGTGAAGCTAATTTGATGTAGAAGGAAAGGGACGGATATGATGAAACAAAGAGAAGTTCATGCCACGAGGATATACCAATCAAAAGTTTCTTTTCTTTCTTTGCCTCCAAACTATATATATTACTCCAACCTCCTCACATGGTTGTTTGGCTTCTCATTTCCTACATATACAGAAGCAATAGATGATTGCTTTTAATCAGAGCCCAGAGGGAAAAGCTAACATTCCAAAAGTTCAACTATTGTTTCTTATTAGAGTTAATTGTCAATTCAATCGTAATATATGTGATAAACGATTTGGATCTAATTAATTTCATTTGTTGATTTAGTTTATCATTTCAAATTTATAATATGATCGACTACTTTATAAAATGCTTAATTATTTTGTTATTGAAGCCTTTGATTTACTAATTTTAACCTCTTCAAGCCGACATTAATTGAATATTCGTCACCATCATATACTCTATGGACATCCTTAATTTAAGAACCATTTTCTCTAAATAAATAAATAAAAATTAGTTCCTTTTTGTCAAATTAAGTACTCAAGTAATAAAACATGGAGGAAGAAATTGGAGTTTGTGAGATATGTTTGAATTTTTATTAAGATTTTGTGCAGTAAATGAAGTCTTGAATAAAGAGATGGAGAGGCGTCACTGGGTGTCGCATTTGAGCTTTTTGAATTTTCATAGTTGAACTTTGATCGTAAAATATTTTATTTATATTATATAATATTTGATAAAAAGTATATCAAACTTATAATATATATATATTCTTCTTGATACACTCCACATGTTATGAAATATTATGTTGTGGATATCTTTGTCGTAAAGTCGTCTTTGTTTGAGGCGAGCGATGACAATCGAATATGTTACTTATTTATAAGTTGCTTAGTTGCCTTATTATTGTATCTTAAGAAACTATAAATGAAATGACTCGTTGTATTGTATTAACGATTAGGAAAGCGATAAAATCGTCGCAGATTATCTATAGCATTTACTGCGTCTATTTATATTGTTCTTGGTTATGTTATATGGCGTTATGTCATTGATCAGCTCTCAGTAGAGGTAATTTTATTTCAATTTCAATATTTATTTATTAAAAGATTTTTCGACATATTATTATATTTGATACCGAAAAAAATATTTATACTAATTATTTATAATATTTTGCAGAGAGAATCTATCATTGAAATATATTGTGTGATTATTGTGAGAAATAATTTAGATGTAACAATGATGTATATTCCAAAAGAATGAAGCTAAATCATTTGAGTGCGGATTATAATATAATTGTTCATCCTCGATTGATTATTCTTATTCTTGAAAATATAGTATAATATAAGATGGTGTCATAGCAAATAATTGTGTCAAAAGGTTTTTAAAATTTAAGGAAGCTGTGTTCGATACTGGGATTATGTTTTGTTTGATTTTGCCTAGCCATCATTATTATTTATGCATTATATAGAATAATTATTTAGTTATTCAAAATATTTTGATTAAATATTCTGATATGTTAGATGCGTATGATAGATGTTGGATAGATATATCTAGCGAATGTGCTCACAGTGTCTGAGGCCGAGTATTTTATATAATCTGAGAAGTATTTAAAATTACAGGAGATTGATTGGAAGTCTTTTGAATAAATTGATTAAACGAGGTTGGTTAATATTATAAGACCAAAATATAAGAACTTAAATATGGTAGTACATGACTTTATTATTTAGCATCATGATTTAATAACTGACAGTATGAATTTTTTGTAATCGCATTACTCTGTCCCATTATTATTGTATATATAATAATTATTTATTTACTGGGATCTCTTGTAGCATGTAATTGCGGTAATATAAATTATCCAAATTATTGAAATTGAGAGTTTAAATTTTATTAAATTTGAGACCTTAAAATTCTGATGATTGAGTAATCCACATTATTTTGGTGCTATAATATGGATGCCCATTTGGAATTAAATGCTACGTTTTCTTTCGAGGAAAGCGTAGTTGAACCCCGATAATGCTCAAATACGATATAGCACTTACTATAATCATAACTGATCTATAACATTTGATTGCATTGTCAGCATTAAATAAGATTTTTATTATCAGCAGTAGTCCAGAAGACTAGTTGAGGAGGATTAAAGACTTGAGAATTGATGGACAAATAAATTAAGGGTTTTTAATATTCTGAGGAATTTATGTAAAGAGATGCCCTCATTTTTTTTGGCAACGTGGTGGATTGACTTATATGACTGAAAATTTATGGTTTAGTATATTTCATTACATGAATTGGATTTCATGATTACACCTTGATTTCTTGAGGTCCCGGAAGTACTTACAAATGAAATTGCTTGGTATGTCGGCATTTGAGGTAGTGTAAAATTAAACTCCAGAAGAAACTAGCATATGAGTCCTGAGGAACAAAATTTATATGAAAAGATGTATTGTATGCCTCACAGTGAATGATGAATTGAATCACTTTGTACATCACATACTTTATCTTGGAGCATGGATTATTTGTTTTTACAGATATTTTGTTACGTATTTAACGTAAAATTTTGCTTGATGCTTGAAGTGGTGAATGTTTTCTATACCCATGATTTCATAGTAGCAAATAAAGGATAATCATACATCCTGAATAATTATTTATTGACTATATATACAAATTGATTATCGTCTATATATCGAGAGAAAAGAGCGCATATTGTTTTCTTTGAAAAACACATATTTATATGAAAAGATTTAATGAAAAGACTATATATGTCTAGAGCTAGTTCGATTGATGTTGTGGTATACATGTCTAGGCTAGTTAGAAGCTAGGAAAGATTTGATGCTAAGCGTCGCTGGCTTTATCTACTGAGGCTTGCAGTGTATGATTTTTCAATATCAATAGGATTTGCAACTGACATGGATAAAGAGAAATATGTCTTCTTAATAATGTAGAAATTGATTGAAGAAACTACTAGGAAGAGCAAACATATTGTTAAATCCATGTTCATACATATGAAAAACTAGCGATATATCATTGAAGTAGTATGAGTGAATTCAGGAAGAGCTAATATTTTTCAATAATGTAGCAAAGTATTGAGGACTCGAGAGAGAAGAGTTAATATTTGTCGAAAGTGAAGTAAAGTCAATTGATAGTTTACCGAGAATAGCTAAAATATTGTTACACAGTAACACATATATGTATTATTAAAAATACGGTTATCAAACAGAGGATTTGATTATTTGGCATGACGGTTGGGCAAATCTCGGATAAGGTTATGATGCGAAATAATGATTTGAGAATTTGATTAGAGGCTAGATTTAAAAATTGACAAATTATTTGAGTTTAAAAAAGACTTTATGTGAGATCACGTGTTAAACTCATTAGGCGGTTAAGGGGGCATGTTGGAGTACATGCAATCTGTGATGATCGTTGAAATATTATTAAATGTAGTATCAACATTGCATGAAGCCAAATTATCATAGAACTCCCAATATAATTGGTTTGATCGAAAACCGTATTTTATCCTCGATTATAAATTATAAGTATATTGCCAAGTATAACAAATGTTGATTTTGAATGCTTATTATACCCAAAAAGCGTATATACATCTATATCTATATACCCGAGAAAGGTATGTAATTAAAGTAATGGAAACATCCTATAGAATTGAAGTAAGTTTCCCATTGTGATGTATCGATCTTTTTGACATTGAGGAGAGAATATACAAATGAAAAATAGAATATCTTGAAATGAAATATCCTACTTATTTATCACGATCCTCAAGATGAGATAAATATGAACTTCGAAGTTGAGAGAAGAGAGAGGATTGAGATAATATGAAACGGTCAAGGATAATATGAACGAGAGGATTCGATACCGAAACAAATATCGACCTCGAGATAGTATTGAAATTATATACCGATTGTAAGCTCTTCAAATAAGTGAAAGGTTCTGAAGAACCATTGTGGGTCAAATAGTTTTGTCAATTAAGAGAATATTTAGTATGGTCATAAAGATGATTGCTTCCCGGAATAAATAGATGAATAATATGCTCTGTGAATTATGTTAAGATATAATAAATGTTTGGAACATCACATGCGGAAATTCATGAATGCAATGAGATGCCAATTATCATGAATATGGGTGGAACTACATGGGAGAAAGATTATGGAGCAATGAATATTGAACATAATGAAAGAGCTTTATATGATGAAAGTAATATAAGGGGATCATAAGTCTATCTCATGGTGAGTAGAGGAAATATGTTTATGAATGGCCAAGAGAAAAAGGCCTTGATCAAGTAAGAAACTCACTACATGATGTAAGTGAGAAGGTAGATTTGAAGTCTAGCAGAAAGAAGATACTAGTCTGAAATATTGATATCTGTGAGAATAAATGACATATGATTTGTCTTATACCCAAAAGCACTAAAAGGAGTTATAGGTGATGCATAAATAATATATGTTTGGTAAGCAACAAAATATAACCTTAACTTGATATCGTAACTTGATTTATGATATAGCATGCTAAAATAGGTATACATGACATGTATAAGGGTTTATGATGCTAGAAAGCACATATAAGTTTATGATCTGAGAGGCCTTGAGAATTTATATTCCGGGGCTGGCTGCAGCGGAGTTGAGTATGAAAATATTTGAATATATTTAAAGTCATCAGGAGAAGATGGATTACAAGTTTGGGCCCAATATTATTAGATATTCATTTGCATTTATATGTTACATGAATATAGGAATCTATCGATGGGGGAGTGTGTCACATGTTTAAGTTTGACTATATTATGTCTTATGTTGATTATATGATTTGTTATTTGCTTATTATGTGACATGACATATTTGAATTACTCACAAATTATATGTTGGTTTTGACATTACATATTTTTTGATATTACATATTAATGATTGAGTTATTTATCAATATTTGATGAAGCTGAATAGTCATGATCACACACAGAAAGATCAATTATAAAGCATAGGCTACAGAAGAGTTACGGATAGTAATTATCATGATATGTTAGTGCAAGAAAACTCTAGCCAGGAGTTCTCAATTTAACTAGACAAAATGCCCATAAATGGTTTGGAAAATCACTTGTGATGGTGTGAGCTCACCTCTGAAATCATGAACTTTGAATATATGAAACATGATAAAATGTTTTCATCTCAAGCAAATGAGATTCATGGAGATAAGCTAGTATCTGGTTTGAAAAGATATGGCTTAGTCATGAAAATCATAAATTCTAATGTATTACAACTTTACAAGCGATACATGATTGCATAATCATGCCGATATTGACAAGCAAACTTGTGGCGTTATTTGGTTACTTGAATAATCTAGCCGATGATCTCATCGGGGAGATATGATATAGAATAGTGATCTCGTCAGAGATACGATATCCATTGTACTCTTTTCCCAATAGCAAGTTTTTCACACTTAGTTTTTAACTTGATGGAGTTTTTAATGAAAACCAATTCTTGGAAAGCATATCTAAAAGAAATATAGTCTTTTTTGTTTGCTAGGTTTTATCCCAGGGTTTTACTAGTATTTATTAACAAAGATAGTTATCTGAATGATCTTTTTATGACATTTGTGTTTACTTATGTAAAGATCGGAGAAAGTTTATGAAAATGGCGATTTATGTTTATAGCTTAAACATTGTGGAACTCTGAAAGGAAACTTTCGAGAGTTGTAAACTAACTTGAAAGAAAGGAATTTGAAATGAAATCTAATTTGATAGATCATTCGGTGCAGCTTGATTATAATATCCTTGAAATGTGAACAATGGCCCATTAATGACAAGAGAAAGTACAAAAAGGATTATTTGATCCTGAAGTATCATATATAAGTGATATTGTAATAGTGATATATAATAGGAGGAAATGTCAACACGAATGCATTGAAATGAAGTTAAATATATAAGATTGTTCCAGTAGAACATATTCAATTTATCACCAATTGATTGTGAATCATAAGCTTCTTATATGATACATATTGAAGAATCTACATTATGTGTTTCTTTATTAGTAAGTTATGTATTTCATGGTAATGTATGTAAGAGCAAACTAGATCAATAAAATCATCCAACATTATGAAGTCTTGAAATACTGCGAAAAGAGGAGGTGAATGCGTTTGGTTGAGATATGATCAAGCGGTCAGTAATAAACATGATTTGTCGTATGAAGGTTGGTCACAGCTTGATATTTATGGCGATAATTGTAGATGTGTTGCCTGATTAAATGAATGACATATCAAATGAGATAGAATAAAATATATTGGAGTATTAGCCTGCATGATTTTTTCTAGGGAGATGGTGGGGAAATTGATTTTTGATGAGATTACGTCTTTATGAAAATATGAAAAAATCTGAGATATATTATTCATCGGCTTCACTACGCTCGGCGATTCGAAGCCTGCTCCCGAGGAAGTATAGGACTCTGGGTAAGTGATGTCGAAGTGATGTGGTCATGAGGGGGGAGTTAATGCAGCGTTGTACTCTTTTTAATCGGTTTGTAAGTGGGTTTCACAATGGGTTTTATTGATGACGATTATAATGGGTAATGTTGAGAATAATCTTATTGTTTTCGGCCCATTTGGATTTTTATCACGGGCGGGTTTCACAGTAAAAGGTTTAACGTAGTTTAGTGAATTAGGCAGTAGGGGAGTGTTATGGAATATTATTGTGGATGTCTTGTCGGCCAAAGGTCGTGCTTGTTCTGAGAGACAGAAACGATGAGCAATCAAATAGGTTCTTGTTGTCGATTTCTTGAATTCCTTGTGTGTATCTTGGAGGCGCATAAATGAAGCATTCAAATTTATGTTATATTATGATTTCGGAAGCAATAAAAATTAAATCGCCGATTGTCTGCTAACGACTATACATCTGTTTATATTGTTTTAATTATATTAATGCTTAATATATGTTTTGGAACTTTTAACACGTCTTGGTTTCCTGACATATAGTAATAGTTTTGTTTATTATAGCAGGGATACTAATGTAAATCTAAATACAACAATCTCCGTAACTTTCTACTATTAATAGTATTATTCTGCGTGCCCCTTGATTTCGATTTAGTATCAATTGTCTGCAATTTAATTTCCCCCATGACATGCGCGTGCTTTTTCTAAAGGTAAAATAACGTGTTAGTTCAGAGAAAACTCTTGACATGATGAAAACAAAATATTTCATCCATCACATAAAAGTAATTTATTTTAGTATTTTGACACATAATATATATTATTAAATCAAATCTTACATGTATTTTAGAAAACAGTTATTTAATTAATGAATTTTAATAATTCTTCTATAAGATTTAAAAAAATTATGCAATTTATTAACTTCGTGATCGAGATGTAGCTTTCTGATATTAATTGACATAAAAGTACGGTTGAATCAAAGTGCTCCAAATTAATAGTAAAATATGTTGAAAATCTACTTGCATCTTGATTTATTTTCCAAATAAATATATATATAGCATTAAAGAAGTTATTTGAGTTTGGCATTTAAAAAAAATTAACTCATTAAAATTAAAATATAGTAAATTTAAGAACGAAGGAAGTATTATATTTAAAATTAGAAGCTTGACCATCGTATTTTTTATCTAATAATTAACGTCTTAAAATAGTTACTCAAAAGTCTCTTGAAACATAAAAAGACAATTGACGGTGATGTCGGAAAGTAGAACACCTCATGTTTCCCCAATTTGGTTCATACCAATAACCATCCAAGTGATTTTAATGATGAAAAACAGAATCACCAACTTGCAAAATGCAAAGTGCCTCGGTGCCACCAGTAAAAAAAACCACCGCTGAATCCGCTTGTAATGAATCTGTACTATAAATCGCACTTCTTGAGAAAAATAAATGCATGGGGCTATGCGTATCTCACGTCATTTAGGCACTCGCCGTTTATCATTATAATTTAATCGGCATGTCAGCCAGAGGAATTGACACTTATTAATTATAAAATTTAAAGTAAGCTATTAACTGTCAGCTTCAGCCAATTTCGCTTTTCATCTGGGGGTTAATGTATCTAGTCGAACAATATAATGAGGGGTACTTTAGTTCTGTTCATCAAATTGATATTATTACATGGCTCGAATTCTTTTGCTTGACTATTAAAGAAAGTTATATTTGTGGTTGAGGATTAGATAGAGACCCAAAACCATATCACACGTGGAGGCTTCTAGAGTTTAGACAAATTAGACATTATCATCATCAATATCCAAAATCTGTCAAGTTTGAGTTAAATAAAATAAAATATTCCGGTAGTGCTCTAGACTGTAGTAGTGTTTTTACGGCGTAATAAAAGTGATATTGGATCACCATCCCAATCTCCTAGGTTACCTTAAATCCCTAATAAATAAATTGATGTTGAGGAAATAATGTGGACAAATTAGTTAGTGTTATTAATTGGCACACAATTTTTTTGTCCCTTGAGGTCTCTGACCACGTCTAGTTCATGTTCTGTAATACCTAATGACTACGTCTCTCATTAGGTTTAGCTTCTAAAATGAATTCAGATGTCAAAACATATGCATGTAAGGCCTTATTTATTTGAAAGATTGAAATATTCGAGATATAAATTTAAAATGTTTCAATTAATTCGGTGTATATATGAAATTGCTTAATGACTCTACAAGACTACTTTATTACAAAATGCCATGAGGAAGATGGATTTGGGGGTTTAATCTTTTTATTTGTTTGGGATAATTTCTTTTTTTTTAAATAATGTATATATTAATTAGAAATATCAATTACAAATATTTTTGCTATCAAGTACGATTAGAACTAACATTCAAAAAATTACAATCCATCGAATTAAAAGAGCTAATTGAAGATCGAGCAAGTTAACAAAACAACCCGATGTCGGTTGGAAGCGAAAACAACTGCGAATATCGGCCCCGAGATTTTAACTTTGTAAGGATTTCCAATCACGCAATGTAAAATTCATTAATAAAATAAAGACCATGATTACTATTGTATTTCCCGAAGTTGTGGTCGAAAAGGATGGTATGGCGAAGATTGCAATATCGGGGATGGAGTGCTTGCTACTTGTAAAAACATTAAATTCGCCCGATGGTTTTCACAGATGCATACATGGTGCATATTAATCAACTTAATCGGGTTGGTCGCGGAGATTCAATCTGAATCTTTGGCATCTCCACTTGAGTTCTTGAGCATTGATTGATTTTAATTGGGTGAACTTCTTTGAAGACAGGATGATGCTTTTTATTATGGGGATTTGGATATGGTGTTTTGTTCTTTTGGTGGAAGGCAACATTCCAAGAGGTAGCAAGATCTCTGCAAGTTTTAAGGACATTGCTTTGAGACATTGGACTATTATTGAAAATGAGGTCGTTTCTGGTTAGCCAGATGGTCCAAAGAATACTACAAAAGAGGTGGGAGCTAGCCAAATCATTCTTTGAGTTGATATTCGAAGAAACGATATAAAAAATGTTATAATTTTGCCTTTGATTTTTAAGACTAAAGTTACGTTGGTTCCAAGTGAAGTTGGCAAATGGACAAAGAAGGTAAAGGTGGTTGATTGATTCTGTTTTTAGAGTACAAACGACACATTTAGTAGTGGTACATTTTTTTTATTTATTGGATAAATTATCTTGGGTTGGTAGACGATTTAAAAGCGATTTAAAAGCAATTTCCAAATGAAGGGATCTTGAGCTTTCAGATATTTT
The DNA here is from genome assembly GCA_019722365.1 of Lithospermum erythrorhizon. NCBI lineage: Eukaryota > Viridiplantae > Streptophyta > Magnoliopsida > Boraginales > Boraginaceae > Lithospermum > Lithospermum erythrorhizon. The sequence continues at coordinate 16,786 of JADFUC010000306.1, forward strand.
TCCAAGTCTTTTTAGGAATTTTCCTGAAGTTTGAAGGAATTTTTGAGATGTCAATGGAATTTTGATTGATTTTTTTATAAATATCTTTTGTTTTGAAGGCAGGGAAAGGCCAAGTGGGTTCATCATTGTTTCCTGTAGGTTTGATTGTGAGGATTATGTTAACAACATCTTGTGAGGAAAGGTTGTCGATGAGAAGTGTTAATATTGTCCATTAATCGGGGAGATCGCTAACTTTGAGGAGATGGGTGAAGTTTTGGTGGTTGAGTGTAAGAGGTAAGGGTAGTTGGGTAGTTGGGAATCCAAAAATCATTCAGGATATTAGCGTTCAAACCATTACCAATTTTCGATACATATGATTGTTGATTTGATCGAAAACTGGATGCGAGGCTTTGCGAGTCCAAGATGATTATTTTTTGTTCTTTTTTGTTTTTTGTATAGGGGAGGTATTTGGATAGTATTTGGATTTGAAAAGAGTATTCATTGGGGAATCCGATTGCGAGTAAGCCAACCATTTCTTCTACGAGAAGAGGCGGGTTGAGGTGATGATGTAGGTTCTTGAATCCCAATTCTCCATCTTCTTTATTAAGATACAAAAAATCTCAATTGATCTGAGTGGATTTTGTTTATTTACCAAAACCGCCCCAAAGAGAGTGGCTAAAAGATTGTCAATTTCGTTGAGGTACTCGGCGGAAATTTATAAATCCCGTTAGGTGCTTAGTCGATTGAAGAACTGACTTAATGAGAGTGACTCTTCCAGCAAAAATTAAGAAATTTTGTTTTCCAACTTAAAATTCTATTTTTTATTTTATCAACTAAATTGGAGAAGAAAGTTTTTCTTTTACGTTTAGTGTCAAGGTAAATACCCAAATAACTACCAAAACTTCTCCAGGCATTTTATTTTTAAATTATTGAGAATTGATTTTTTATTATTTGAAATTATAGGGGCTAAAAGTAATATTAGATTTTCCAAAATTAATAATTTGACCCGAGTCATCACAAAAGCTTTTGATCGTTTTGCAAAAATTATTTATACTATCTTGATTTAATTGAATGAAAAGGAAACAATCGTCAACAAAGAACAAGTGATTAATTTTAGGGCCCTTTCTAGCAATAGAAATCCCTTTTAATTTATTTTTGAGTTGGAGATATGTGACACTTGCAGAGAGGGCTTCAGAACAGATGACAAAAAGAATGGGAGAAAGGGGGTCAATTTGGCCGGAGACATGAGATGGATTGAAAAGGGGGGTGAGTGGTTTTGGCCGGATTGCGAGAACCGAGATTGGGCCGGTCGATACACATTCTCGATAAGGACAATCCGATGTTGAGGAAATTTCGGTTTTTAAGGACATCAAGAAGAAGTCGATTAACTCTATCGAAGGCTTTGCTTTCGTATCGTTTATGGCAGCCACGTTCATTTTACATTTTGGAGTTTTTGTATAGTGTGAAGAAGCGAGTTCTGGGCGCCATAAGAATATTATATTGAGCTCCACTATGAATGAAATCATTTTGGAATGGAAAATTTGAGGTGAGGTTTGGAGTGCATTGACCATAACCCGGATGCAATTTTGTAGATTACGATTACGTGTTAGAGAGTTGGTCTAAAGTCTTTTATTATTGAGTTCGGACGAGGATTATTGGATGATGGTAATGAATGTATTATTGAATTCGAGAGTATACTGACCATTATTGAGAATCATTTATAGCAGCCATGAGAATCATTACGATCCTGAATACGAGTCACCGTACTCGATGGGCGACTCAATTTAAGTACTCGTTTAAATCAAAAATTTGATTACCGTTAAGATTCTCAAAAGAAAAGCAGGTTTTTTAAAATTTCTGATCAAAGCCGGTGATATCTAACCAACTTGACTCCGTATATATATATAACATATCCCAAATAAGCGATAATCTGCGAAGGCTACAAGCGAGAGTAAGTATTGTAATTACGAATCCCGAAAAGCAATTAAATGAAATTTAAAGTTTGAAAATAAAGTACAAGAATCAAAAAGCAGTTGAAACAACGCATCAAAATGGGCGCATGAGGATCTCGGCCGGCCAAATCTTTCCGGCTCTGCTCGAAACAAACTCTCGGCAGTATCACAGCCATTAGCAGCCGACCTAGCACAGGCCGAAATGCACTTGGCGAAAGGGGTGTAAGCCGCGAAGCTTAGTGAAAACTTAACACAGGGGGGTGAACTTAAACCATACGAGGGCTGAGGCAGACAAATATTATAATGAGTCAATGAATAGATGTCACGTATATATCGAGGACTACCTAATAAAGTCATAAATAGATTCCAAAGAAGGTCTCGAGGCATAACATGTTAAGATAATAGAAAGTACCGATAAGGCACCTGATAAGCGAGGAATGAAATCATGAGACTCGACAACGACATAACTCTGTCGTGAGCCTCACATCTCGTATACCATAGTATCTGCGACCTGTCTTGTCTATTTCGATTAAATCTACGCAACGAGGGAATGGGCCGTCGCTAATAAACAACTGCGCTTATACGTAGTATAAGGCCCGACACCAACAATCTGAGATAACAAAGTGATAATAGATGCACTTATACCAAAGTATAAAGGCGATACCAATGCACTTGAAAGTGATAATAGATCTCGGCTAGCGATTATGCAGTATAAGGCCAACTTTTTGACAATGCCGCAAGTGATAATAGATCTCACTTATTTGCACTTATCTTAGAAAGTATAAGGCCCGGCCTGTGATGCACATAGCAAAGCAATAATAGATCTGTTATTCTTGGCTTTATGCAGTACTAAGGCGATAGAGATCACGTATCACGAGGAAGGAGAGTCGCTTTTTAATCATCCCGATATAGGGTCAAATCGATACTCGAATTACTTCGAAGTCATGGCTGGCAACTCTGCGATAACCCGACTGCTCCCCAGACAATATCCAAGCATTTAAAAGCGTCTACTTGTCGCCGTCAATCACGAGGCACGAAATGCGTGTAATGCTTAAACCAGGCCACTGAAGAAATACAACGATTACTTGACAAGGCCACGAAATACAACGATTCCGGCAAAGGCCCGCGAGGGAAATCGAAATGCGAAGCCGAGGCCCCGCGAGAACACAAGAACATAATTTGGGAGTTGGCTATTCTTTTACCTCAGTAGAATCTTGGCCTTGAAATAAAATGTATGTCGTAACATGGCTCGCACAAATGAATCACGCATATTCATACGCTGATGACATGTATATCATTCTCAAGCTAATCGTACCACGATACTTGTGTTCACGCAATTTTAAAATGAAATGCGTAAAGTAGCACGAGTGAGATAAGTACTCGCTTTCTGTATTCTGCTTGAAAACCTTAGCAATCCATAGCTGCCTCACGTCGGCGCCCTAGCAAAACACCCAAAAAGTATAATCGAAGCCTCTTCTTATCTTTGCGTTCTGATCTGGCATTGACTCTTAGTGGAGCGATTTCTAAGCGGTCGGCGATGACGGATAAAACAACGAAATAATAATCCGTCGGACCAACGACGATTGGTTTACATTAGAATTAACTTGTCGGCTTAAACATTTCATATCAACTTATAGATTAAGATTCTATTATTTAACCACCAGTCCATAATTAACAACTTTATACTCAAAATATCAATTCTGACTCAACTTATAAATCGCTTTTATTTTAAAATCACGATTTTTAAATCCATGATTTTAACATAAATAGGCTGATAAGGTCCCGATTAAACTCCGTGCACATTTTAAAGTCTTATAAGAAATATCCAACGATAAAAGTCAAGCATAACCTAGAAAATTAGGCCAATGCGAACATCGCTCGAACAACCTACAAATGTGAATTCTTCGACACATATACATCATGGCACCGTAACAAACTTAAAAACATCATAAAATTTGAGTTATGCCAAAAGTCAAACATTAAAAATCAACTCAGACTACATCTTCGTACACCGAATTTGCTTAGGGAAGATGATAGGGAAGCTTTAATAATAATCAACTTGAGGATGCTTAATAAGCAACAAAGTGAAGAAATGGAAAATTTTTCCTCAAATTTGTAGGGGAAGAATTTTTTGTGTTTAGTGATAAGGAGAAGTGGATGAGAATGGAATAAGCAACCGCCTTTAAGTCTTGGAAGTTACACGGGGAGTTTGTGCCCAAAATTCAAATGGCGTCGAGGTTATCGGCGACTTAACGATCTAGCAACACTGGGTATCACAATTTACTACTCTTAAAATTATAAATGTAATTGGCTCAAAATAAATTTTTACGAATTAATATTATTATCGAAATTAACTTGAGCAGGGTTATTATTACCGGTCAAATGCGATTTGAATTAGGTATCTCTACCCGATTCGTTTTGATAAATTCGGTGGAAAGTCATCGGGCCGAGTTTATTATGGCATTTGGAAAAGAGGTGATTTGTAGCGGAGGTAAAGAGAGATTGAGGTTATCGATTTGACTTGGCGTGAGATGGGTGTAATGTTAGGAGTATTCGAAATCCTTAATCGTTTCACAGGGTAGAGGGTATAAAAGACTTAAAAAATCCTACAATGGGATTGGATTTCCTCTTCAGAGGTGAGGAGAGTGCCTTCATCGTTCACAATTTCTAGGATACCGTTGATTTTGACTTTGAATTTGACATGGGCATGGAAAAATTTAGAGTTACGATCCCCTTCAAAGATCGCTTTGATTTTAGCTTTTTGTTTCCAAAAAAAATCTTCAAAATTAAGGAAACAGGCTAGTTGGGTTCTAAGACATTGCTCCAAAGTCGGGTTGATAGAGTATTCAGGATAGGATTGAAGCTTCTCTAGGGATGATTGAATATCTTTGATGTTTTGAAAAAGGTTGCCCAATCTAAGATTGTTTCATGATTTAATTTTAGTTTTTGTGATTTTGAGTTTAGAGACTAATTTGTATGCATTAGAACAAGAGGGGTTAGAGGATTGGGAAGGGTTGTCTAAGGTTCAGGAATCTTTGACAATTTTATTAAAATCTGGGAAGGTAAGAAGGAAAGGTTCAAGCTTGAAGGGCTTTGGGGATTTTTCAATGTCTTTTTTTGTGGAGACAATCAGGGGTTGTGGTTCGATCTTTGAATAGGTAAGACTTTGTAGGTAGCAAAAGAGAAGACAGAGTTTCATTCAAAATTACTCGCTAGCCACATCAGGATTTTTCAAAAAGAAATAGTTTTTCCACTTGGTAGCCTATCGAGTTTTTCAAAGATAGTTTTCCCTTGACGATTGTCGGTCAGTAAATGGGCCAATCAAGATGTTGTGGAGTCGTGAGGCCGGAATAGAGATGAGGAAATCAAAGGAAGAGGATGGAGCACAGGATGGTTTTAATAGGATTGAGAATTTTTTAGAATTTAATAAAAACTTATTAAACTCGCCTGAAAGAGTGGGTTTGTTTGAAAGGGTTAGAGTTGATTATAAAGATAATCCCAAGTGTCTTTCTTTTGGTTTAGTTGAGGATGTCCGTAGAAAGCACAAATGAAAAACGAAGGTCAGTTCGAGGAAAAGAATTTGAAAAAGCATAAGATTCTTATTTAAAATAGATGAAAGCATTAATATTAGAAGAAAATCAACCCATAGCCAAAATCGTTATGCCTCTTATTAGCCAAAAGAAACTAATAGGGAATAAAAGCCTAACAAGGGAAAGAGTCGGCGGTAATATGAACATAATGTTTATTTTAGGATTTAAATGTGGGATTGTTGAACATGCAAAATCCTTTTAATATTGATGATAGATGGCGTAGAAATAATTAAAAAATTAGTGCGCTTATTAAAATTATTAAAATGAAAATGATAGGGTAATATTAGGGTTACCTCATCCCGCTTCATTCGGCCAATTTCACGTAGGAGTTACTCTCTTTAAAGTTGGCATCATCAAGCTCCATGAAAATGTCACCGTAGCCATCGATTTTTTTTATCTTTTTTATTATCAATTCGATCCATCCAGTTTGAGGGACCAACATTAAGGGAACCCGGGGTTCTAGGTTTCTTTCTTGCTCCATCTCCACAAGGATCGGATCCTCTGAGCTCAGCGAATCATCAAACACCACCATAGATATTTTTTCATCACAAAAAGTCTTACTTTTCTCGACCATACCAATTTCCTCTGTCCAATCCTTAATTTGACTCACCCTAAAGTGCGATTGATTCAAAATAAGCTCAACCAGCAGAGTGAACTCATCACTCCCCAACAGCTCCTGATCTATTTTCCAGTTGGTTTTGCAAAGGCTAGAGAAGAAGGTTTGAACTTTGGCCAACAACTCTTCCACGAATTTTCCTTTTTCGATTGTCTCTTCTCTAAGAGGGTCTGTAGGAAGAAGATCTAATATGTTAGATGAACCTTGCTCCCGGTGAGATTGGACCAAGAAAAAGGCCTTGTGTACATGCCTTCCTTTTGTATCCGCCCATCTCAACAATGATGCTTCAACAATCTTTGACCCATTCATAATTCTGAATGTGGGATCAAATTCTGAAACCCTGGTATTGCCACTCTATACAAGTCTCCCCACCTCATCATCCTTTGGTAAAAGAATAAATATGGGCCCCGGATCGAAAATCTGAAGAGCTTTGCAAGTGATGATGAAAGACTCCCTCCATTGAATCTTACTGTTAAAAGAATGTCGAGTTTGCGAGTGCCAGCAAGCTTTTATTCCAATACAATCAAAATTTTCAATAGTCTCACGTGGACAATTCAAGTTTCCAAAAGGTAGTAAACCATAAATGAAGCAGCATTTAATCATGTCAGGATCTGAGAACTCAGGTTGGAAGAGTAATTCAGGATCCAACTTCAAAATAATAGCCACCGTCGAAGAGAGAGATCCACTAATAAGATTGACATAAACAATAAGTTCATCAGGAAAAGAACCAAGCAAAAAACCTATAAGCTTTAAAGAGTTTCAAGATTCTTCAAACGAGAGTTCATCCTCTTGTAACTCCACGGGCTTGACTGATCCAGAAGGGGTCATATTGTTGTACGCTAACAATGAAAAACCAATCTTTAATCTTTTTGGAAAATTTCTCCTATGACTCTCCTCAAAATCAGTATCCATAATGAGATAACATGAAGTTCTTGATCTTTTAGATAGATGAAAACCATTTCCTGATGAAATTTTTCCTCCCTCTGAAATTTTTTGATATTTTATGCAGTGAAATTTTTTTTAAAAGAAAGGATATTTTGATTCATGAATCTTCCTTTTTCAATTTGAGGGGACAGAGGATCCATCAGAACTAATGAGCCTATTATATTTACTATGACAATCTAAATCATTAAGAGTTATCTTAGACTGAGAGGGGTCATTGTAACAATTTAAGGAATCAACTTCCTTCATTTCCACATCTACATTCTTAGCCCAAAAATCAAGAATACCATAATATAGAGTAATATGATGAGCATGACCATGAGAAATATTTTTAGGAGGAAGAAACACAACCTGATCGTTGAAGGGGTTTGACTCAGACCAATTTTTTCATGAATTTGATCTTGCATTACAGAACGCTTGAGAGAGAATATGGCTGCATTTTTCCACTGTAAAGCCTTAGCACAATGAACAAAGACAGACGAAATTGGTTTTGAAAGCTTGGACAAAAGCAAAAAAGAAATTATGGGTATGAATGAAACCGTGTGAAATAAACAAGATTGGAAATTAAAAATGAAGATCACTGGAAAGAAAAGACAAAAGGACAACTTTTTTGAGGAAAAAAGGTGAAGCAAATTCAATGAAAATGGTCCACACAGTTAAAAAAGTGATGTTTGACTGAAAAATAAGATGTTTTGAATTCTTGCTTGGACTCTCAACCAGAGGTTTCTGTATACGAAATCCACCTAAATTTGGATGGAATTATAGACGAACTAGGATATCAAAATATAAAAAATTCAATATGGGAATTCATTTTTCAGAGAATAAAAATAAACGAGGACATGTTTTGAACTAAAGACCTTTTGTAAACTAATTAAAGATTTAACCATTTGAAGTATTTTTTATGTTGTACATTCATATGAATACACTAAGAACACTTTAGATCCGTCCCTGCATGAAATTGAAATCATTTCACATTTTGGAATATCCAAACAGTTCTAGAGGATTTGGTCAGTAAATTTTAATCATTTTCCTCAAATCCATTCATCCAAACAGACCTTGAAGAATTTCACTACAAACATCGTCCAAAGAGTAATGCATCATATATTCGTATATAAAAGTGTGAATAAAAAGTTGTGTTTATTAGTTTTTATCTATTAATTCTTAAATTATCATACATTTAAAAATCCCAAAAGTTATGAGTTAATAGGAATGAAGCTACTAACCACTTTATATTTTTTATTTGGCAGCGTTTTAAATTATATCGAGATGGAGCGTTATTGCTCGGTGTGCTTAAAGCTATATATGTTCAAAAATTATAAGAAAATAATATTATGAAACTATTTTTAAAAATGAATTTAATGATGTAACTTTTATATTTATTAAAATATTAAGTACTCACCGTGTCTCTAAATGATTGTCCTATTTCTTTTGTGTAAAGAAATTTAAGAAAAATTAATCGTACTCATGATTTAAATTTCCCTGGATTTTTCTTATACTCACAAAAAGTCAAAATGATACCCTATTTTGAAATTTCTAAATATGGAAAAAAAAACTCCCCATCATTTAGGGATGGACTGAGTAATTAGTAATTAATGATCGAAGTTCGGCGCCATTAAATGTCGATATACGAAAAGCGTCAAATAAAAAAATGGAGGTAGTATTAGTATTAAGTAATCTTTATACTTGCGTATACTTAAGATTATCGGTGGAAATGAATAAATGATTAGATATGTCTTGTTTGAGTATGATATATCATATACATTTTAACATATATATATCTATATATATATATATATATATATATATATATATATATATATATACTTTATATATATATATATATATATTATAATTGCCATACGTTCAACTTTTAAACTAGCTTTGTTTATTTATCTCCGATCTTGTGTTTAATGATTGAATATACATTGAATAACACGTTTATTTTTTGCTCAACTGCGTATATAAGCTTTTCGTGATTGATTAATGAGAATATCTTACCATATATTATGTAATAACTTCGTTCGCTACAAATATTATTTTGATAGTATATAAGTTTTACCGGTGGAGTATTTTGGGGTGAAATTAAAAATTTGAAGTTAAGTAGTGGAGAATATAGCAAATCGGAACCGGTTGGTGGTATCTTTCGATTGGTGGGACCGGAGATGATGCTCGATAGTTTTGGAGACAAGTATCGATATCACAGAAGGCCCAGTATTATATGAGTAGTTTGTGTCATGAGAAATTTTACAGTTGGAATCGGTTTCATTGAGATTTAAGTACGGAAAGTGGAGAATTAGCAGAAGCCAGGAGGCAGTTTACGTAGTTTTTCACTGCAAATGCCACTGCCACATTTAATAGTAAATCGCTTGTCAGCTCACGCCTGCATAACTCTTGACTCTTGGGTAGGAGTTGGAACATTCTCCCGTGAAATTTTATTTGAATTTTAAATGCTCGATTGTCGGCTTAAACTCGAAGGACAAAGTGAATTGGATTTTCTTCTCACCGTAAATGTCACAGGAGTTGAAGCGCGGACTGGCCTTGTGAGGGGGCTAGCACAGTGTTAGCATTCTTGCTTTTGGGCTCGAGGTGAAGTCTGAATCTTTGCGATGGAACGCGTATATATTATGTTATATATTTTGCATGTGTTGTCTTTGGGAATTGATACGATAATGTGTATTGTGTGATTATGATTGATATTATGTGTAGATTCTGATTATGATTCATATGATGAAATAATTGAGATTCTGAGTTATATTATGAGATAATTGAGACTATGATTCATATAATGAGATATTAGTGATTATGATTTATATCATGGGATAGTTGTGAACATGATTTATATTATGAGATTGTGTGTAGCTGTGTGCTATATGTGTGGCTGTGTGCTGATGTGTTTGATTGCTTTGTGTGTTACTTGCGGAGCGGTGGTGACCCCGACCGGGAGGTTTGGTGTGGTGTGCATATTGTGTGGGTTGCCCCGTGGATTCGGGAGGTTTGGTGTGATGTCTCGCGTTAAGGGTGTAGCCTCGGTCGGGAGGATGGAGGTGGAGGCTGTCACGATTATTTGGAGGTGGATTCACCGTATGTGTATTATTTGGAGGGGTGGATTCTCGTATGTGATTGTTGGAGGTGGATTCGCCGTATGTGTATTATTTGGAGGTGGATTCACCGTATGTGTCTTATTTGGATGTGGATTACTTAATATGTGTATTATTTGGAGGTGGATTCGCCGTATGCGTATTTGTGGAGGTGGATTCGCCGTTTGTTGATGACTTTGTGTCTTGAGGCTGTTTCCATAAATGAATATGCATTGTTAATGGTTATAAGCTCCTGCGTATAGTATTATGTGATATTATTATATAGGAGGATTACATGTGATTTAATGAAGACATTATTTATTGTGTAGCTCTGGTTAATGTATATGCATATGGTATATATATAAGAATGAATATATGTGATGGGATGATGCGTGGTATTTATTCGCTCGAACGTAAATGACTCACCATTCTCATGGGCGGGCGTTCCTTCTTTGGGTTTCTAGGAAGCGGTGTTCTGCGGTGGGCGAGGATTGGTATAGCGGTACTGCGTGAAGATCATAGATGAGGCGGTGGTGGCGTAGGAATTCTCATCGGTCATTTATGTTGTTGTCGATTTGTATTTTTTAGACTTGTGTATTGTATTATATATATTGAGAGGTGGGTGTAATATGTTGTATTATTATTGGAGATTATGTGTATTGTATGGTTGTATTTTTTTCGGGGTTGATGTAAGTTTAAGTTGGTGATACGTTCTTGTGTGATGTATTGTTAGTTAGCGCGATGGACAAAAGTGTATTATTATTATTAATTTCAAATGAAATCTTTTTTATGTTGTCGTCAATCGATCGGTGACTTCTGGTGTCTGAGGTTGTTGGTGACGCAACCTCAGGCGGCCGACACAGGGCGGATCGTTCTAATTTTGGTATCGAGGCTAGGTTTTGATTTTACGTGGTGTCTGTGTGTGGTTATGTGCACAGGTTATAGTTGTTGGGAAGTTGGTATATTTGAATTATTGCTTTGTGGAGTCTGAATTCTCTTCTTTTCGTTGTGGTTGGTGAGGATACCACACGGAAGATTCGTCGAGCTGCGTGTGGCGCCGCAGATGAAGGTTGAGATGAATCGTATTCGTTGTTGTAAGCTGACATAAGAATTGGAGGCGGTTAGTAACTTTGATGAGTATACAATTGAAGTTGGATTATGAAGAGCCTTACGTGTTGTTATTGATGTTTATCTGGATAACGGTTGTTATCGAGATATGAACTTCCAGTAAAGCGATGTGGAAATGAGATGCTAAGATATGGGTAGATTTGTTGGAATTTGGTTGGAGAGAAAAGAGATGTCACAGGATGTTGGGAAGGAATCTATAATGTCGGAGTTGGAGTTGTTAAGTGGTTGAGATATTTATGTAAATCTAAGAGTGTTAAGGGTAATCTGGGGTTTTGTGGTGTAAGATTGTTGATCCTTAGATCCGTGAAGTTAAATCTGTGCACCTGAAATAATTGGTGGAAGAGTGTTGGTGATAATTATGGTAGTTGGACAAGTTGATATTATCACCATTGAATCTTTTAAAGAGGTGAGGATAGTGAAATGGAAAAAAATTTGCCCTGAAATGTGTCACGATTGAGTGGTTGTATGAGGTTATCGATCATCCCAGATGCATTGGAGTATGTTTGTACATACGAAATATTGAAAAGTTGGTATTGGTTAAATTAAGTGTGTGAGTCTTTCTCTTAGAGAATATAAAGTTGAAAGTTTAATGTAAGCGAAGCGAGATTGAGATAAAATGAATATTTTAGTTGATTGTCATTATGAAGTTAAGTTGTTTAAGTTGTGAAATGTTGCTTGAAGAATAAAGTGGAATAATAAAAATTTTGGACTCTGGGAGAAAGGAAAGATGTTTAGTAGTACTCTAGTAATAAATTATTTAAGTGAGGTGGAAAATCGATAACGATGGGTGTAGTAAGTCCGAGGAAGGAAGAATTGTTGCAAGAAGAAAGTAGTTGATATATCAGTTGGTGGGACTTTAGGAAAGTACGGAATCTGATGGAAAGTGTGACGTACGTGAAGCGGCATCTTAAAAAAATGAGACTAGTTGAAGTGTCTCAGCGGTGTGTGTTATGTATGGTCAGATGCAAACCGCCATTCTTTCTAGGTAATAGAACTTTGAGGCGGATATATAGTGTTGAATAATTTTATGAAACAAGGATGTTAGACCGAATGGTGATATATTATTTAAAGTTGATGATAAGCGGCGAAATTTTGTGAATTCTGAGCATGATTGAGATTAGGTTGAAAGCGAAATTTTTGGTGATTGTTAATGTATGATGAAGTTATATGTCGCGGTATGATGAAACGTAAAATGCAGAATAGAACCATGGAAAGGTATGATATGTGGAGTATATGTTATCTTTGGTGTAGAGATCACGTGGAGTTGTAACAAGTATGAATTGAAAGGAAAGTATGAGATTAAGATATAAATTTAATTGTCGTAGTTGGAGCGTAAAGATTTAATTAATGGTGCAATTTGGTTGTTCGAGTGGTCAAGGAAAAGACATGAGAAATGAATGATGATTTCTTTGAATATATTGTATGCAATTATATATAACGAAGAATGTTGATTTGGGAAATTTGAATTTGTGGTTAGATGAGTTGAGTAGAGTTATAAGAGGTGAATCTCATAAATTATGATTAAGTGACGTGAATAAATGGCTAAGAAGGTTAAAGGTTAAATGAATCAAAGGTACGGATTTGGTTTCTTCGTCAGGAATAGAGGACTACGACATTTAAGGTGATAAGGGGAGTAAAATGTTTGGATATTATACTGTTTACAAGACAGGTGATAACTGATTGTGTTTCGATTGAAGGTTGAGAAAAAAAATTTCAATGATGAGTTGAGGTTATAAGTGGAATTATAGTAAATTATAAGATTTGAAATCTGCCATTCCATTTCAGGAGGAAGTTGAATTTAACGGTAAGGAAAATTAGTAGAGGTAGTAGCAGAATATGATGAATCTTGAGATACCGGCTGCATAAGAGAGAAATATGATGGTTAATGTATCGGGTCACAAATGGGAATTTGTTGTTTAAGGGATAATATGATGGAAACTAATAATGGGGATGCACTAATGTTAGTTCTAAGGATTTGAATTAATGGACTAAAGGTGTAGCAGATGAAGGTTGACAAATACGCAAGGGACAATGGAGTATTAACAAGAGTATGGTAGAATATACATATGTTGCTCACAATGAATCATGAGGATAATTATAGAAATAGGCTAAATCATTGGGTGAATAATGTGAGACTTGGTAGTTTTGAGGTGTATTGTGACTTGAGAATAATTGATATCATGGGAGGAAGACAAAGGTTGTTGACCCATAACTCTAGAGGATACTAAGAAATTCACACTTATGATTCTGGTTAATAGATTCGGAGACATGCTTGATGAGAATGATAATTGAATTGTTACGAGTAGATCTCTGAAGTTTCCACAGCCAAAAATTTGAATCATGATGTAAGCGTGGTATATAAATTTTATGTGGAGGCAATCATAAGATTACATTGCATTTTATAATGAGTCGCGAGGGGCGTGAGTCAGATGTTAAGCGTCGTTTGTGGTTGTTAATGATGGGCAGTCGGGGCGTCAATTAGAATACAACAGTGGAATTCATGAATTCAAGGACAAATAGGTGAGAATGTTATGTGTTGATCCAGTATAAAGGCCTTATCGGAAAGTAGTGACTATTGTATGAGGATATGAGACGTATTGAGATGTAAGACCTGAGTTAACAGAGATGATAATTTAACTAAGAGGAAAGTTGCTCACGGTAATAATAACTTCCCGAGCAGTGTTAGGATAGCCTGTCGGAGAAAGCTATTGAAGAAATGTTGAATTCTAATATTGTTGAAATGAGACGGGAGGAAAGGAAAAATGACTCTGATAAGGGATGAAGAACTCTGAGGGAAGAATGAAACTCGATATAACTACAATTGAGAACAGCGTTGAGGTATGTTGAATGATGAAGAAGTAACATTGGTGGTCTATAATATAGCTAAAAAAGAAATGAGGATCGGGAAGTATGATGCGGAAGAGGGATGGTAGGGGCTATCGGGAAGTACGATCACCTTGAGGTTGTTGGAATTATCATGTGAGAGTCGGTGTTAATAACTGCATTAGTAAGGCCCGGAAACATATGATGTTAACGGTGAACTTTAGGGTATATATCTTATAGTGAAATTGAGATAATGATAGCTTTATGGTTAAGATATTATGAGTATGACATGGTGTTGATATAAATAAAATGGCAGTGCGAGGAAAAATCTGCGATATTGACTATCACGATGATGAAATCATGATGGTATGAAATGGTAAATGAAGCATTATATAAAGTGTATGAACGATAATGTATTGATGAGTGGCGATGTGATCTTTATATACGTACTGGGTAGACTAATATGTGCAGATTTGTTAAGGTGGATATGACTATACTATGAAGTGGTGTTTTAAAAACATATGTGTGGGAGTATTAAGAAATGGTGGGGTTATCGGTGATGTATTATACGTTAGTTGTGTGCTGGGAAACCTTGGGTGTATTACTGTATACGGATGCCAAGATAATCAGTAATAAACAATTTGATGATGGGGTTTTGATGAGAGAATTTGCTAGCGTTAGTAGATCGATAGTCAATAACGAGGTGATATGATGACACGAATTATGAGCAGATACGGCTGATATCGGTGATATGGATATTGAGTTTGAGTGGTATTATTGATGGTTGATTATGATATGATTAGATTGTATAATATCCAGTTGCAGTAAGTAATATTCAGGGTATGTTGCGAATGTTCTGAGGTAGTGCGTCTGCGAGGTCGATGACTATGTTAGGGAGGGAATATGATTGAGTGGCAGATGTCGCTGATATTCGGTAATAAGGCGTATTGAAGGTGAATTGAGATAAGTCGGACGGGTTTTTGTAAATTTCGAGGACGAAATTTTATAAGGAAGATGATGGCTGGCAATAACTGGATTAAACTACCGATATTATTTTGATAGTATATAAGTTTCTCGGTGGAGTATTTTTAGGGTGAAATTAAAAATTTCGAAGTTGAGTAGTGGAGAATATAATAATCGGTGGGTTAATTTGGTACGCTTTCGATTGGTGGGACCCGGAGATGATATCGATAGTTTTGGAATAGTGTCGATATACGAAAGGTAGTATTATATGAGTAGTAGTTTGTGTCGTGAGAAATTTACGTTTAGATAGAGTTTCGTGTTATTTAAGTACGGAGGGTGGAGGAATTAGCAGAAGCCGAGGCAGACGTAGTTTTCCCTACAAATATACTTTTCTGCTTATATCAATCATCATAAATCCCGAAAACTCCTTACTCTATAATAACCGACTCTTGGGCCGATTGGAACATTTCCCAGCGAAATTTTCTTGTAGATTTAAATTCGATTGTGGGCTTAAACTCGAGAACAAAGTGGTAGATTTCTTCTCACCAAATAAATCCTAAATCGTATCAGGAGGTTGAGCACAGGGCGCAACCGAGATGCTTACAGGGATCTGCTTTTTTGGGCTCGAGGTGAGTCTGAATCTCGATGGGAACCCTTCATATATATTATGTTATATATTTTGCATGTGTTGTCATGGGACTATTTTGACATGTGTATTGTGTGATTATGATTGATATTATGTGTAAATTTTGATTTATGATTCATATGATGAAATAATTGAGATTATGAGTTATATTATGAGATAATTGAGATTATGATTCATATCATGAGATATTAGTGATTATGATTTATATTATGGGATAGTTGTGAATATGATTCATGTTATGAGATTGTGTGTGTGGTACGTGTCTTTGTGTTTGTGGGCGTAATGGAGATGTGTTTTGATTGCTTTGTGTGTTATTTGCGGAGCGGTGGTGACCCAGCCGGGAGGTTTGGTGTGGTGTGCATGTGTGTGGGTAGCCAGGTGGATTCGGGAGGTTTGGTGTGATATGCATTAAGGGGTGTAGCCTCGGTGGGAGGATGGAGGTGGAGGCTGTCACGATTATTTGGAGGTGGATTCCTCGCCATGTGTATTATTTGGAGGTGGATTCGCCGTATGTGATTATTTGGAGGTGAATTACTCATATATGTATTATTTGAGTGGATTCTAAATATGTCATTATTATTTGTGAGTGGATTACTCATTTGATGAGCTTTGTGTGTTGAGGCTGTTTCCACCCAAATGAATATGCGTTAATGGTTATAAGGCTCATAACGTATAGTATTATGTGATATCGTATAGGAGGATTACATGTGATTTGTGAATGATTATTTATTATTAATGGCGCAGTTGAAATGTATATATGCGTATGTTATATATATAAGAGTGAATAATAGTATTGATGGGATCGAAGTCGCTTGTAATTATTTGTAATTAAAATTTCGAGGAACATGCGTGACTCGCATTACATGGTGAGGCGTTTTATGCACATGTTTGCGGCGATTGTTGAGGTGGTGAGGATCGGGGTATAGCGGAATTTCGCGTGAAGATCGTAGATGAGCGGTGGTGGCATAGGAATTCCTCATTGATCATTCACGCTTTTGTTGTCGATGCGTATATTTTGTGTATTATATTGAGGTCGTGTAATATGTTGTATTGTGGAGATTATGTGTGTATTGTATGGTTGTATTTTTTGGGTTGATGTAAGTTTCGTTGGTGTCGTTCTTGTGTGATGTATTGTTAGTTCCTTTGATGTGGACAAAAAGTGTATTATTATTAATGTCAAATGAGAGTCTTTTATGTTGTCATCATTGATCGGTGACTACACGAGGTGCGGTTGTTAGTGACATAGCACCAGGCCGGCCAGGGCACAGGACAGAATGATTACGTATTATATATTATTAATTTATTATCGCTTTCGTATTATGATTTTACCGTAGTATAGCGTTTCGATCTTTTTAATAATTTGTGTTAGTTAAATAATAATATATTTTATGTAGAAGCCCATTGTTATTATAATTATTATTATTATAATAGGTAATGGATTAAATAATCGTATGTTTTTTTTTAGAATTATTATTATTATTATTATTATTATTATTATTATTTTATTATTATATGTAGAACTATTGTTATTATCATTTAAGCTTTATAAAAGTATGAGTTGTGTTTTAGCCGCGTTCGCGTTCTTATGTGTCAGCATTATAATATTTTACATTGATGGAGAAATATATTTCTAAAGTTTTAAAAAGAAATCACATATGATTGATAATTAATAAGTCACGAATTTTTGCGCAAGAGTACATAACGATTGAAGCGTAATTGAGTTATCTCTTTCTCTCTTATAATATGTCGCGAGTTTTTATCACTTTCATATGTATGCTAATTACCATATCTTTGTTATCAATGTCTTCGTCGATTATATGAAAATATTCGGCTTGTCTTTCTTAAGCCGGATAAAGTGTTTGATTAATCACCCCTTTGATTTTTTAATTTTTGTAGTAATTATTCAATTATAAATTGAAAAATAATTTTCTAATCAAAAATTACTATTAAAGAATATATATATATATATATCTAAATTATTATGAGATATTTGTACTCACTATTACATTTGTGATTGAAATAAAAAAAGTGTCAGTGCATATCCCAATACTCACTTTCCATCCCCAATAGATTGTCAAGGTTTGAATTTAAATTTTTTACAAATTAGATGTTCTATTCAAATATTTTTATTTATGTTGTATAATATTTGGTGAAAATGATCAAATAATAATATTTTCAATGTAACTTAATATTAATATTAAATTTTCTTCAAATCAAAATTATGTTTATGGATGAAGGGCGTAAAAGTTTTATCGATTTGAAGAAGCTTGCATCAGGGGTGACAATCGTTAATATGGAAAGAGTAATAAATTTGAATATTTAACTTCAAAATTTATTTATTTTTAGTATATTATATAATATTGAATTGATATGAAGGAAATTTAAAAATGATTAGTAATTAGTAAATGAAATAAAGAGTATGTTGTCGCATAATAATTATAATTAAGTTTCACTATATGAAATATAATGCGTCGATGTATAGTGCAAAAATACGTGCGTGAATGTGTATGTTTTAGAGTATATAATAAAGCTTTATTAATGAGCATTCGATGTCTGTCGATATATAAATGCTTATTTGAATGGCTTAACATAATGGCTTTTATATTAAAGTTGCTTGCGTTTATGTCAAAAATTTAAAAAAATTTCGTATCAGTAATATTAATCGTATATCTTATTGAGGTTAAATTTTTATTAAAAAGAATATTCTTGTGAATATAATTTTAAAAAGTGTATGTCATCTTTTATTAAATTTGATTTTAGTATAATTCGTTTACTGATATTTAGCATTCGAACAAGAGCATCCCGAGATGTGGCCTCTTTAGTTGTTACTGCGTGGCTAAAATTGAAAATTTCATAAAAAGGTTTGATAGTATTATTGAGTTTGTCTGGTATTCGTTCGTCATCGATTAAAATATATATGAGAACGTCAGGCAGCTGTGAGTGGTTAGGAGGCTTCAAATGATTTAGAGGTGCAGGTTGGTCATTGTAAAGGAGGTAGTGGGTAGGTTTTTTTTTTAGGTGGTAAAATATATTAAAATAAATATGCAAAATAAAATTAATTCAAATAGTAAAAGCTATGAATAATTTATAGTCTTAATCGATTGAGAAGTGATGTTTTAACTTGATAAATAAAATAACGTAAGGTACGTTTTTTATTAAAAGAGAAAAGTAACGTTTTAACAATAAATAAAATTACGTAATGTGCGTGCTATTAAGCCTTAAAAATAAAAGGAATATATGATAGCAAGCTTTAAATATTATTAAAAAGTATAAGGGATCATATAACTATGAACAAAATAAATTATAATATAAATCAAAAGTACAATTTATAAATTTACGTAAATAATTAATTACTTTATTTATTATCTCAATTTAAATATTTGAAATATAAATACTTACGTACAATTATTTTACTAGTATTAAAAAACTCTAAATCCATCAGAAAAAAATTCATTAGTTTGGATATGACAATGACTGTAATATTGATAATATTATTTCAATATATGCTTAAGATAGTTTTAATGTCATCCATTATAAGTTTATAACAAGATAAAGGTTCTATTACTTATTTTCTTACAAATTTTAATTAGTCCTAGACTTGAGTGGGACAAACTTGCAGCCTGTCAATTGACGGTAACAGAAAAACTAGTCTCTATTATAACAACTAGAGATATCAATTGGTAAAAGTCATTCATCTTATACTTCCAAGGGTGTTATTTACTTATCAATCTACACTTAAACATAACAATTAAGAAATCCTATTTTTTTTACTTGTATATCCTCTCATTACGGTGACAACTGAAATTTTTGAAATATACCTACCATATTGAATTCTCATGCACTTTTAACAAAAAAGAAGAAAATTATAGATCAAGAAAAAACTTTATTTTTAAGATGCAATAACAACTAAAGATGATTTTGTTATCATAAAAAAAAGAGATGATTTTGGTATCATAAAAAAACATGATTCCTTATTCATTTATTTGAGTGGATGTAATGAGAAAAATAAACAAAATCGTGTCTTTAATTTGTAGAATGACAAGTAAATAAATCTAAGAAACAATTATTAGAATGACAAGTAATAAATAGCAAACAGAGTAACAGAGGCAAATCCAGCTAACATTAATGAAATGCTCATATGAAAAAGATGTGCTTCAAAGCTAAGAATAACAAAGGAAAACCTGGCACATGAAGATATGAACCCCAAACCATTCCACAATAGAAAAACTAACTGGTGGTGCCACTACGTCTCCTCAAATGATGCGACATAAGCAACGATATCAGAACCGATTATACTATGCTTTTAAGAAACATGGCCAAAAGATGTATTCAGACTTAAAATTTAATGTCAAAATTCAAAATAATTCAATGATTATGAGCTCAATGTGAACAAACAGGCATGACTGATTTTCTTACTCAGTTATCCAGATCCAGCCCTGATGGAAGCTCAAATCTATTTTTCTTTTCATCACTGGAATTCTGAGCTTCTTCTCCCGTATCCATGGCAGAATCCTTCCTGGCGTAGTCTACTTTAAAATCATAATCATCGTCCATGCTATCTTCCACCATGGAAGACTTGTTCTCTTTCTTCCTCTTCTTCTCTGCTTTCCTCAACTTGGTATTCAGCATACCTTCCTCAGCATACAATCGGCACAGTTCCACCTGCTTTCATTACATTTGTCTTTGCCTTCCTGCTTTTCATCATCTTCTTCACTGGCCATTGGTTCATCATCATCATTAACTAAATTGTTGTTTGAAGTATCACCTGCAACTGATGATGGCAGATCCACATTCTCCTGCAATGCAAAGAAAATTTCAGGTCTGAGTAGATATGGGTTTGTTAAAAAGAGTAAAAACAATAATCAGCAACATCACAATGCAATTTTGTGCATATTTTACAATATATATATGTATATATTTACTTAGTTAATGTTTTGCACAGGGTTACATATTGTATGTTTCTCTTTGGAGTTGAATGAAAACGGCGTTTTTAAGCATGAAGCATTTTTCCACTAATGATAGAATTACATATGATATCAAACTTTTTAATCAAAGTCTAAACTAAGCACATGGGAGCCTAACCCCACAATAAACTTGTCTTCATTGTTGCAATAATCAAGATCAAGAAACATGAATTTCTAGATTCTTCATTGTTGTCTGTATTGATGTAACAGGAGCAACACCTTTTAGCACAAAAAATTCAATGGTAAGGCCAAGGTGTGTTGTTTCAAGTTTTTATATACAGAATTAACCATCAAAGCATGTTGGAAATAATTTAGGTAACAAAGTTCAAAAAACAAATACAGCACGAAAGTCATGTACCTCTAGCATTCTTTCATCAAAACTGATGGGAACATTTGGTGGAACTTCAACGGGATTAAACTCATTGACAGATTTAAGACTACCAATAAATGAGGATTCACTGCCATAAACTTCATCAACATTGAACTCCTTTCCAAGTTCAGTAACAATTTTTGCTTCAGAAACTTCTGCCTCAGTCCTAGTTGGAGGCATTGTGAAGTATGGAATTTTTCCTGAAATGCCAAAACAAAACTGTTTCAGTAACATGACGAGGCTTGGTAACAAGCAACCGAAATAAATACCACTTACCTTGATTCCAGTCATGCAAAACAATTCTTGCAGCAGCTTCAACATCAACTATGCCACCTTTTTTTAGTCTACCTCTGACTGTAGCTACCTTTTGGAGAAAATCATCAACAGAATCAAAGCTAGGCACTTTATACAATGTAATCAACACTTTGGATGGGCAGAGTTTGAGAATTTCCTTCACTGCACAATCCGTGACGAAGTTATTACCTCAATTAGGTGAAAGATACGGAAATGAATCAAAGAATGAGAGAATAAAAGCAGCCCATTAAGAAATGAATGCATCACCTGGACTAATTGGATCCTCCAACTTCTCAATTCGTTTGCAATTACGAAGGGCAATAGATGCATCATTTTCGGATGAACGAAGCATTACAACCCCAGGGCAATCCAGCAATTTCACATTCCTGTCTAACTGAACTTCTTGCAATGACCTTGTTAACCCTGGAGTAGCACCAACATTGACAACATGGGATCTCTTCAAACTATTTATCAAACTACTTTTCCCAACATTAGGCAAGCCAATGATGCCAACGGTGATTGATTTTTTAATCTGCAGAAGAACTTCAATTCAGTACAAGAGCCAAAACAGGACATGGAACAAATGGATACTCTGTATAATACTGCTAGATTAGCATAATTTATGCAGTAAGTCATATTCAGCTCATATTATTTTAGTAGTGGGTTCTAATAACTGAAGAGAACACAATTTATATAGAACAGAAATTACTAATAATAACACCGAATATACATCAACCACAATAGTCACTTCTGCAAATGAATAACCACATAATTTAATTAAAAAAAATAAAGCACAACATCCATTTCATAGAACATTTTTTTCCGTATTCAGCCAATGTAGTCCTGCAGTACCTCATGGCTTCTGGTGTAATTTTTAAGTAACTTTATTAGAGATTCTGCACCAAGACAATCACTCGTCTGCAGTATACTGTTCCCTGACTTTCCAGTCTTTCCAGCCTTCGAGGATGACTTCCATCCCAGGTTTGACTTCTGCTCTTGGGTACTGCACTTAAAAGCAACAGTGGGTAATTCCTCCCTCAGATACTTGAGCCATTTTTCAGCAGCTTCTCGGGGAACAAGATCTGCAAAGAGAGAGAACATGTAATGAACGACAAAATTATATTCCAACCACGCACATATCACCTTCTTATTAGCATCTTCTCTTCCAAAAACAAAACCAGAACACGTAAGATCATGATTATGGTAAAGAAAAGGGAAGTTGGCACGTGGACAAGACACAAGTCAAGAGACTGCTTACCAATCTTATTAAGAAGCAAGACAAGTCGCTTCTCTGCTCCTGATTTCATTACCATCTTCTCCATATCGCTGCAGCGGGTGCCCAGAGGATCACGAGCATCAAGCACTTCTAATATGACATCAGAAGTTTCAATAACCTTGACCAACTCCTTGTAGAATGCCCTCTCTGAGTTGTCTGCATTAAAAGGGAAAATATTAACAAAATTCAAAAACAATTTATGACTATGGAAATGAGTAAAACGTGAATCTCGACTCAAACGCACCCCTGATTTTGCTAACAGGAAGAGTTTCTTCTCCGACAGACTCTTTCTTCATTGAAACATCATCTTCCTCCTCAAGAAGCCCCAACTTTTTCTTTTTAGCCTGAGAAAATGAGCTACAATTGATTAACTTCCGCTAAAGATAAAAGAATACTGTGTTCCAGTAGAAGTTAGTAACAGTAATGCATTGTTGGTAATGCATCACACAATACAGCTAATTCGATTAAAAAATTACGGATATAATTTCCTACTAGTGAAGGAACTACATAGAAGAATGGAATGCAAAAGCATGGAGCAAACTATCAAATCATAAATCCATACTTGTTGATCAATATGTAAGATGAATAACTCTAACTACGCTTCCGTCACTTCAGTATGATATGGTGACAAAAAATAATTTTTAACGAACTTATCTTATCAGAGGTCATCTCATCTAATCTAAGATAACTGATTTCCAAAATAATCCAAATGAGTAATAAATATGAGAAATAAAAATTGATCTCTGAAATTAGCAAACAAGACAATAGAATAGTTAAGGTAACCCGGTGGCATTTTAACCACTTCAAATGATTCCCAATGAGAATTATCACATAAATTATCACTTACTTATTAATCGTTCATGTGAAAAAATATAACAGTTCAACATTTCCATGCCATATGAAGTCAAAGACTTTGTGTTCTCTGACTCTTGGATATAATGGAATAAATCTAAGTGGCCAAGTACTAGATAGTGTTCGCACTTCACTCTTGGGTCACTTCGAAAACAGTCTTTCTATTATCACAGGGGTAAGGTTGCATACTACCCGACCCCACCCCCCTTACCCACTTAGGGGAGAGCCTTTGTGTTATCGGAATTAGTCAAAATGTTAGGAATGTGGATTAAGTGCCAAAGCCCAGCACTTTGGCATCATCTCGAATCTTAGTGTTATGGAGTAGGGTGAAGGGAGTTGAATCGAGGGTAGTTTTTGTTCTGTGTTCGGAGTCTTTAAGTTTTTTACAATTAGTTATTCACCTACAATATCCTCATTAACCCCAAACAAATAGGGGTGTAATGGAAGTGAATTAATTTGTAATTGCCTCATCTTGATTCACTTCAATTTAAAAGAACCTTAGAGAACTCATCCAAACAACATTCCAAAAATTAACCTCGACAAACTAAATGATATCCAAACAGCATTTCAAAAATTCACCTTGATTACCCTCACATAGAATAAACATAAAGTTTACCATCACCTCTATTCACCTTAAATCATCATTCTAAACAGACAGACTTCCATCTAAACATTAATAACAGAAAATAAAAATGATCAACTTCACATAGATATAAGTTGACGGACTGGTACGAAAGTACTTCAAGAGGAATCTTGTGCCCATTAAGTGCTTTTCAACAAGTTCTATCAATCTAATATTTTCTAATTGTCCAGGAAATAATATCAAGTTGCACCGATATATACTATGAGGTGGCTGGCTAAATAATTTTTCATTATCTAGGACTGTAAAAATGCAAGTAAAAACATCCACTGAATCCATAATGAACAAGGTATTGATAAATAGCAAGCAATTACAAAACACATAATAACAAACAAGTTACCCTCTCTTTACGAGCAGCTTTATTCTGCTCGAGCTCAGCTTTAGCTCGTTCACGACGGATTTCAAGCGCTTTCAGCTCCTGCTCCTTAAATGGCCAGTCATTCGGAATCCCGGGATCCTTTTCCACCTTGGGTTTCTTGTTAAGTCCCAATTTCTTTGCTTCCTTCGCCTTCTTCTTATGGTGTTCCTTCACTTTCTTTATGATCTTATGCTTCTTTTTAAGTGAAACCCGATTACTCTTACTCTCTGAAAACAATAAACCGAACCATTAACAAAAATCACACAAATTACTGGTTAATTAATATAACGAAACGAATAAGTGAACAATTAACTCGATTACTCTTACTTTTGCTTCTCTTCACCATTTCGATTGTTTAACAGTGTAATCTTTATTCTGTAGAAACCACACACAACTGAATTAGAAGATAATAAGTTGAATCAACAAACCCAACAAAAAAAATACATCATTAACAAAAAAAATTAACAAAATGGGTATAAATTAACAAAAAATTAAGTCGAGCACTAATATTTGTTAACAGACATTTTTTATTCAATTATTTCTACTAATTACTAATACAATTATCAAGTGTGACTTTCAATTCTCAAAACTTACAAACTTTGTAATTGGCATGAAAATTAAAAAAGTTAAGAATCAAAGTTCAAAACATGAGCATAATAACTAGGGATAACCTTTTAGAGGAAGAGGCGGCGGCTACAAATGTCTATAGAATTTATATCGAGTGTCTTATATATATGCGGCTGCTACGTGTTTAGGTTAATTCTAGTTTTGAGACGCGCGATTAATTTATCCGTGATATTTGGCGTTAGTATGATTGTTTTATACTTTCTTGCTAATTGACTTGCTATTTCGATTAGACCGATTCTATTGGTTAAATACATTAATCATATTGGTTGAAAATTAAATCATTTAAATTGTTTCGTTGACGTCTTATGATTACCCGGTTCAGTTCGGTTAGCTTTTGGTTTTATAAACATAATAATAATATACGGAGTAATAAATACATGATTAACAAAAAAATTAATAAAATGGGTATAAATGAACAAGAGCCCAGAAACTAATCAATCACTAATATTTGTTAACAGACATTTTTCACCCATTAAAAAAACATGTAACTTAGTTGATATTATATGACATATGCTTAGGAAATGAAGAATAACGCATTTTGGAGAGGAAAGTACTTGCACAAAATGATTTTAAAAAAAATTAACAATCGAAGTTCAAAACCTGACAATCTTTCGACTCTTAATAGAATTTTTGGTGTATGAAGGGTAAAAAAAACATGTTTGGGGATAGCGAGTCGACTTTTTCAATTTGTATGAAGCTAGTCTTATATATATGTTGCTATGACTTAAAACTTCTTTTAATCTATTTTCAAAAAATCCGCATATATCTAATATATATATATATATGCGTTAAAATTTAACCTCCTATTAAAAAATATTCCTCAGTTATAATAGAAAAAGCTTGCGATTTCGAGGGGTAATTTGAAAAAATAATAATTTAGGGGCAAGGCAGGAAAAAATAATTATTTTAAGGAGACGATTGAAAATATATAGATAGTTCGAAGCCCGAAATGAAAAAGAAGACTATTACTAAATGACTTGTTATTTGGGTGATTCTATTGGTAAATACATCAATCATATTGATTGAAAATTAAATTGTTTGAATCGATTCGGTCAATTTTCGATTTTATAAATATAATATAATAATATATTTAAAAGTTCATGATAAAGAACACATATTGTTCACAAAAAGAGACTGCACAACATTTGTATTGATTCACTTTTAATACTTCATATCAATAAATTAGGTTATAACTTTAAATTGTTAGTTTGGACTTTAGGTTTCTTAGTTTCGAGTGGGCTATTTTTTTAGTTTAAAAAATTGTATAATAATCTAGTTTATAAGTTTAAAAACTAAATGTAAATTTTTCAAAAATATAAATATTTTAAACAATATATATATATATATATATATATATATATATATATATAGATATATATATTTTGTTTATTCAGTTCGAGTTCGTCACATAATTAAAAACAATTAACTTTTAATCGGTTTGATTTTTTAAATCGTTTTTAGTTGATTTATGTTTCTTTCAGCAGAATAAGTTAAAAAATTAGGATTACATTTTTCGTTGAACCGAGACAACTGACATCCGTATGCCCCTATTTTTAATTGAAGTAGTTGAAAATGATAATACTATTCTACACCTGATACCCCAATATTTTTAGGTGTAGTAATTGAGGATGTTTCAATTAGGGGCAAAATATTCATTTTCACCAGCGGTGATGCAGATTCGTTGTGGATATGGTGTATCCCGTCGAGGGTTATTAATGATTTTTTGAATTTTAGCCGGTTCGATCCGGCTCGAAAATCACTATTTGAAAGTTCGAACAAATCGAAAAAATCTAAATTGGATTTGACTCCAACAATTCAAAGGTTTGAGATTCGAACAAACTATTCAATTTTTATTTATAAAATGATGAAAATTGGACAAAAAAACTTTAGTTTATTTAGCTTGAGATGAATGGAATCTCGGTTTGCGACCTGAACTATATCGGATCGAATCATCGAATCAGAGTTTTGTGTCGATTTTTTTAATGAAAAAATATAACCAAAAAGCAAGGATCATACAATCTTTTGATTAAATCCCTCGATAGTAAAGGGGCGTCACAGGTGTTGAATTTTGGGAGAATTATTGAATAAATTCGAATTTATTAGTAAAGAGGACAAAAAGTGAGGCGTATTCTTTGAGAAATAGGGGAGGCCCCATTGCGAAAGGGTATCTTGCTTTCTTATTTAGTTTTCCTTTTTCAATTATTTTCTATTTTAAATTGATTGTGGAAGGATAGTATTTTATATTTTTTACTAAAAAATTGATATTTAATTGTATGAAAGAAAGAGAAAAGTGAATGGTTTTTGCAATATCCTCGTATTGTGTAGTATAAAAGATTGTGGAAATATTTGATGATATGGTGATAGAATAATCTGACGTGGCTGAAGATTATTATTTTTAAATATCGGCTTATTAGAGATAGTGCTTCTGATGGGGTAGCTCTTCTATTTATTAATATAATTATAGAACATTTAGAATTAGAAGCGATAGTGTTTTAGTGAAAAGATAAATTATTTACTCTTTGAGGAGTTTGAGCCCATATACTCTCTCCAAAGAGATTATTGGGTTTTTGAACATGCTACTTTGTCATACTCGAACCTGTTATCTTGCAACTAGAACATCCTATTAGAGTTTTTGTTCGTGTCATGTACGGTACAATTAATCTCATGTCTCCAGAGTCCATGTTAATAAACTTACATCGGTTTAAAGAGAACATTTTTTATGTTATAGACTAAGTAACCCGATCGTCATCATGAGGCGAGAGCAGTCGGACATAGAACACGTGCATCATTTCTCTAATATTTATTTTTAAAATCGCTCAAAATCATCAATTTTTCTTATTTTAGAGATTAAGCTTTTTAGGTATAATATGCTTTACTTGATCTGCATTATTTATCCAAAATATAAAAATTGTGCATTTCAAGATTTTCATTAATGTAAAGTATTTGAAAAATATTATAGGGAGCGGTTTAAATTGGGGTGTGTCTGAAATTTTTTAGGGGTTAATGATTATTTTAGAGTAATTTGGCATCGTTTTATCGAATTTGTAATTTTCGTCGCAATATAAACTTAGGGGAGGCGTCTGGCGTCTTCACTTCTTTGTTGATGGTCCATTTCCTTCATTTGTTTCATTCTTTTGTATTTTATCTTTCAATATTATATGCTTATATACCCTCATCCAAAAAATAGCTATGAACAAATTGATTTATTTAGGCAAAATTCAATAATATCTTTATTGAAAAAGGAATTTCTAGTTACAACTTCATTATTTTCTCGTGACTTTAATAATCTTGTCAAATTGTTTCTAATCTGTTATTGAACTTCATTACAAGTTAAAGGTTCAGAATTTTCTGATATAAAACTCAGTTATGAGAGTTATATTATTACACTTTCATTTCATTCAGGGTCCATAGCTCAGTGGTAGAGCAATTGACTGCAGATCAATAGGTCACCGGTTCGAACCCGGTTGGGCCCTTCATTTGTTGCATTTTCTGTTTTTAGCTATTATATTAATCTTCTGGTGCTCTTGTTTTATACTACGTATATCTTATCATTTTCCTCCTTTTATTTATCTTTCTAGTTATTTAAACATAAATTAAGAAAAATAGAAAATAGTTAAAAATTACATTAAAAATATAAAATGTCAATTAATTGAAACTATATAATTGAGTGGTTGTTAATTTAATAAGAAAAAATAGTCAAAACGTATATTGAAAATGTAAAAATCTGACTTTACATCTTAGAAGTATAAATATTTTTTATAAAAATTAAGGATAGAAAAAGCAGTAAAGAGGAGCGGAGGGAGGGAGTAACATTTTAGGCGTTATCCCTAAATTGAACATTAACATTTGTCATATTTACTTGTAATCATGTTACATTCATTACGGACTATTTTTCAATCGCATTTAGGATCGGTTCGGTCGGTTGAGGCCGCGATTCCTTGCGACCAAATTATCGAATTGTCAAGGAGGCCGGCAGATTATTTTTCGGGTGAAAAAATGGGCGTAACCGATCGATTAGAGCAGGACGGATAAGCAGGGTACATACGGTTTAACATCCATCCGAATAAGCAGAGTAAAAGTATCCAAATTGAACCGAAAAGTATCCACTCAAAACCGAAAAGTATCCATCTAAAATAATTCATCACTAACAAGGAAATTACTTAAGTTGCCTCAGAAACATTTCATCATTGGCTAAAAAATTACTTAAAATGTAGCAACTAGAGTAATGTAGGTTGTAGCATAAACATACAACATTGCATCATAACAAAATAGTTGGACAAATGCGTTTATAAAGGCCTTAAGCAGTTTCATCATGGGTTGTAAGTCTTAAGTAGAATAGATTTCATCAGTGGTACGTGGTTGAAACTATTGTATTCACTTACATGCGAAATGATATTGCGAAGTGCAAATGGCGGTTATTGAGCTATACAAGAAGAACAAAGCTTTAAATCAATTAGAAAAACCAAAAATACATAACAAAACACATTAAGAGATAACGTTCAACTTATAATTAAATTTGATTACCCTACAATTAAATTTAGTGAAAGCAATACACAATTCCACAACGCAAATAAAATTCTTTCTTAACCTTACTCAAGTAGAGTTGAGAGTCTTAAAATCATTTTTAAAAGTTCGGTCTGAAAAATCGTCTGAGATATTTGAAAGGTTAGAAAGATTAAAGTATGCACTGTTGAAATGACTTTTAACTTGGATTCGAGTGCCTGTAAATTGGCCTTACATAATCAGTGTGGAACAAAGTCATCCTCTAATAAATGCCCCACCTCCGTTTTTTATTTGGCGTTTTAAGTATATCGAGATAAAGCTTTTTGTGAATTAATTCTTAATTCTTTCGTTATTTTTGATAAATATAAAATTATTATTATCATTAGATTCGTCTTTGCAAATAGTTTCATAAAATTATTTTTTTATAATTTTTGAACATATAATTTAAGAATAATTGATAGTCAAAATTCCACCCGATATTCGAAAATATCAAATAAAAAAAACGGAGGGAGTATCATACAACGACCTTATTGACTACAATTTCGTCAACATACTCAAAGTTTGATTACACCACAATTAAATTTAGTGAAAGCAATACACAATTCCACAACTCAAATAAAACTCTTTCTTAACCTTCTCAAGTACTAATGTACTATATACTGAACTTAGAGCCTGCTTGATGCTCCAGACTCAGATGTGCTCCAGCATTCATATCCTCCCAGCAACCTGATCCCGTCTCCTCGGACGAAAAGCAATTGATACGGTGGTTTTGATGAGCCTCAATTTGATCCTGCATAGGATTGTTTCGCCAAGAATGCCGGTTTCCATCATGAACTTGCCAAGCCGAAAGGGCCGCCCTATTTTCGACGATTAATTCATGCAGTGCAGCGCTTGATTGCTCGGAGAGATCAGGCGAGGAATTGAACTGAGTGTTGTTTGATGACATAAGAGAGTGAGCACTGCTTGTACTGAGCAGTGGTAAGTATCCACATCCACCACCCATCACTTTGTCTAATAAGTATGTACAAGTAAATCAGTCACATTATTGTTTGCTAAGTGCCAACCCTAGAACGATAATTTAAAAATCAAGAATTTGTTTTATACTCCCCCTATCTTTAATATAAGTTACTTATGTTGTTTTCTTATTTTTGTTTTTAAGATAGTGAATATTTAATAATTTTAGGCTTTATTTAATAATAATTAATGATCCATATATTCCTTTTTGATTTTTATAATTTACCATTTATTATTATTTTTAATTTAATTACACCTATTATAATGAAAGAAATAAAACTATATTTGAAAGTCTAATTTATTACTGCAATCTATCCAAATTTTTCATTGACCAACTGGAGCCAAAATTCTATCCACCAAATTTTCGTTCGTGCATTTTTTAGCACATTTCAATTAACTAATATTGGAGCCAAAGTAGCACTTTTTAGTAATGGAGTATTATGAAATTTAGCATAGTAATGGAGGTATGTTTATCTCTTTCGTAGGTTTATTATACGAATTACCATGGAGTATTATTAAATTTAGCATACTAATTTAATAAAGATTTATTTCTCTTTTATAAAGATGTCATCCTAATTAAAATATTCTCAAAATTAAAAACTTTATTATTTTACTATTTTATTGAAAATATTTGGTCTCATTAATTAAAGATATATTAGACAAAATATAGTGTAAAATAAATTAAACGACTTATAATTTAAATAAATTAAAAACAACATAAACCACTTATACTGAGACTATTATTTTGGAGTCAGTTTCATCTCATTAATCTCATAACATAAATACTTTTGGATACTATTAAGATAGTAATTTTGAGTACTGCCGTACTGGATACATTAATAATTACCCAAACGTATTAATCAACTTTTTGAATAATATCACTTACTCTAAATTAAAACAAACGGGTCATGATAAATTAATTATTAGATTAATAATTTCTTAGACGACACAATTTAAGTTGTACACAAGTTGGGTAGCTGTTCTTTATAGTTTTCACTACAGTAATTAATTATTATTATTTTTTTTTTGTAAAATGAGCTTGTATTGAACAGTAATTAATTTATGTATGTTACAAACAAAAAATTATGTAAGTTGTACATCTAATAACATATATTTAAGTTATTATATAGACAAGTTACAACTACTTACAAGTTATTTTTATTCTAACATGATCATCTGCCAATCACATATAAAGGTAGGTTAATCTAGTATTGGATTTAATTGTCTCTCCATCCATCCGTAGTGTATAGCAAGCATAAAATCACATGATAAAAGTTTAAGTGGCAGCTACTAAGCCAATAATAAATTGATGTTTAGAATTCAAATAAGGATTTGAAGTTGTGTATTAATACCTGGTGTGAGATTTTTAGGAGCAGATTGGTCTTGAGAACTCTTTCTTCTCCTTTCATTGTGTCCTGCTAGTCTTCTCCTGCAACTCCTTTTAGATTCATCAAATTCCGAAATAGCATGAAACCTAGTCCATGAAAAATCAAATATGCATAAGCATGAACTCATGGAGGCATTCATCGATTATTTTGTCTTTCCTCACGTCTGAATTATCAGGCAGCTTTTTTATTCGTCTCTTGAACTTTGACGGTAAATATTTTTATTTGTATTATATAATATTTGATGAAAAATATATTAATGAAAACTACATTTCAAACTCTTTCCATTGATATATTTTTTATAAAATATTATATAAACATAAATAAATATATATTTAAGGTTCTGATTTGAAAATTACAATATAAAAAAGCAGGTGGATAATCTTTGTAGGATTGAGGGAGTATAATGCATCTTAATAATTGCAACATAAATATTAATGCAAATAATTAGTCACATATTTAGAATTCGATGTAGATACTCAATATTTGACTTAAACCTCATATTCTTGGTAACCTAACTTGCTTGAACTCCATATGCTAAAAAGTATGTAGTTTTATTGTTCTAAAATGTATTTGTGTCTATACATAATATATAAAGTAGTGCAAGCTCTCTATAGGTGTTACAAAGCATTTGAGGGTACCATCTTGAGACCCCCAATGGATTTGCCTCCCAACCATAAATTTAGAATTAGCGATGAGCTCTCGGGCGCCATTTCAGTAATAAAAGACGAAAGTGGTAAATGTATTACTGCTTGTCTTCGTAGTAGTTTGAATCGTCTGAGTGGCGAGAATCTGCCGTATTGAAGTGGTTTAAATGAAGCTACCGTCACTCTGTAGGTTGAGGTATATCCATTGACTAAGCCTGTGAAATTACAGATAGGGACGCCGGCGTCGTTAGTGTAAGATTTTCCTTGCTTTTTAGAATTAGTAATGTTCTAGTCATCTGGAAAACCACTATAAATCATATAAAAAAAGAAATAAAAAAGATGAATAATAAAAGTACGGAGTACTTCTTAAAGATGTGTGATTACCAAAGTTTGTTTTAGGTGTTTAATAAGCATGATTCTTAAACTTGATATTTGATATGCATTGATTATTTGATTTCATATCTCATGTATAATGATATCCTCACGTACAATCAATTTGATTAATAAAATCCGTCTTTTGCTCTAGAAACTAATTAGGAAAACAAAATCTTCTTTTAGGGACTTGTAGGTTGTACTTAAATAATATTCGACCAATTCCAATTTAATTGACAGATTTTTTTGAACGAATAATCCACTAACTTTTGAAGCAAAACTCAAGTTCATATTTGCAACCGTAGTGACGAAGGAATTATTAAATGGTGGTGCTTCTCCTCTAGTTCAGAATTAACTCTGAAATAGATTCTTTGCACTAGCTCATATTAAATGGTTGTGCTTCACCTCTAATTCGGAATTACTCCTATTATAATCTTTCTATGGAAGTTTGTAACAATAGGTTGAATAAGGATTTATATTTGTCGCTATATTTATTTATAATTTTAGTTTGTTGTAAACAATATTTTTTTATTTACTTTTTGTGAATCAATTCAGTTTTAAAATGCATAATTTATTTGTGTACCTTTAATTTGATTAATGAAGAATTAGTACCCTAAATCTTAACAAGAAAAATAGTACTCCTAGCATAGATTCTTAAGATCTTATTTAATTATTTGACTAGATCGTTGACAAGGAAAAAGTATAATTATTAAATGTGCAAAAGAAGAAAGAAATGAGTTGACTTTATTTTTTACCTGCTGCATTGTTGACAAAACCTCTGTTCAATCCCAAGAACCATCACTTTAGGAGCCTTTGAGTGCTTTTCACAAACCTTATGCCTCTTGTGGTAGTACTTGGCATCCACAAGCATCACACTGCACCCCTCCACTTGGCACCTAGGTGCCATAGTTGTCCCAGTCGCCGTCGAGGTAGACGGCGGCTGCCAAATGAGACCCCCATAGCCACCCCAAGAAAACTCTTCTTGCCCATTAATCAAGTTCTTCATTTTCTTGATTACTTCAGATTCTTGTTGTCTGTTGATGACAACAACATTGTTGTTGTTGTTGTTGTTAGCATTCTCGAAATAATGCCTCTTGCCAAGCTTCAAGCTTGGCAAGTGTGGGTCTGGATGATAATAAGTGGACCCACCAGATTCATTACTACTAGTACCAAACAATGTGGATGATGAAGAAGATGAATAAATATGATGGTGGTGAGGAAACATTGGTCCATAATTTGCACCATCTTGAACACAATGAGTGATGGTGGTGGTGGGAGTAGCATTATTAATGAAGTTGTACGGCTGGGCTAAGTTGTTTCCAGGTTGCCATTCATGGTGATGGGGGTTATTGGTGGTGGAATGATTGTTCTGCCCTCTCTCACTACTAGTATTGTTATTGTTATTGTTGAACAAGTGCCACACATTTTCCATATCTAGAACCTCTGAGAGTATATATGGGTTCTTTTATTAGAAGTGGTACTACATACTTGAAGGAATGATAGTTTGTTCTTTCTTTTTATGTCGGATGATGTGAATAGTACTATTTGGTTACTTGGATGTGTTTGTTGCTCTGATAGGAAAAGGAAGGATCTAGTGGGAAAAAGGGGAAGATTAGGGTAGGGGGTAGAATTGTACTACTCCGTACAAAGGATTGATAAATATGGCGAAAAAGTGGTTAGGTTTGATATTGAAGTGAAAAAGCTGCATGGAGGGTTGAGGGAAATGACTTTTGGATCCGAAGTCGATGGGAATGAGTGAAAGAAATAATGTTGTGAGAGAGGGAGCAGTAAGCTGGAGAATTGAAGCCACGTGAGGAACCTGTGAAAATCTCAAAGATTGTGGGACTAGATGCTCCACTTGGTGTCTTTCTTCAGTATAGAAACTGATTTGATTTGATTCAGCTCTTCATATTCCAGCTACCATGATGTTGGCAATTTTTTTGTTTTGTACTCTCATAAATTATTTCAATAGATATTTTGGCTTTTAAAAAAAGGATTGTGTTAAAAAATATTTTCAAATTATACTCCATAATGACAAAAGATAAAATTATATTTTCTCCGTTTCTATTTAAGTGATCATGTACAAAAAATTGATCTTTTCATTATAAATAATTATTTTATTTATCAATACAAATTTTTGTATTGAAATTTGTTTTGTCTCCTAATATTATTTTTTCTATCAATTAATAAAATAACCCCATACAAAAAAATCCTTATTGGATCTTTGAAATGTTTCCATTAATATTGATCCATTTGGTTCGTTTTGCCTAAAAGGCCTATAGTTCGAGTTCGTATAAAACTAAACTGAAGTCCATGAATGTCATTGAGATAATAGAACGTCGTGCAATCTAATAGAAAGATTGTGAAGAAAATAAATTTGTATTTTACTAATAACAATAACAATTATTACAAGATCTACTACAATATTGGATACAATAAACTAAATTATAATTTATAAATTTTGAATTACAAATTAATGCTTTCCTAAATACAAACTTTACAAAGATCCACTGTAGTTTTATGCGAAGTATCCATCAAAAGCGCATTTAAAACCACACTTTCAAACATTTCAAACAATCAAAAATCTGTCAGAAATGGTGTCATAAATGGCTGCCGCAGAGGCCGTTACGGAGGCCGCTATCGGGAGACAAAATATCCTTAACATTTCGACAATCAGTGCCAGAAGAACGCAAGTCGCTGAGGTCATGGACCGCTACGAGTAAAAAATTTCCGCAAATTCTGACTTCTTTTTTTTTGATTCTTTTGCGCTCATCCTCAATACAAGTGTATCAAATATTATACAACTTTTTCTAACAGATTATATATTCACCTTATTAATATCAAATCGATGAGGGGTCGATTTGGTACCTAATTATAGATAATGAGTACGAAGTTCATAAGATTCATAACTTTCATTTCCATGCCATCAAGTACTCCCGATCCACTATTAACGAATTTAAACACGGTAGAAGTTCTGGTAGACGGTCGAAATTAATTAAATAATTTTAATTAATTACTATTTTAATCGTGAAATCGATTCAAATAAAAAGTGATTGAACAAGTTATATGGCACAGGCTCTCACCCAAAACCTAATAACAATCGAATACTTGTAAAATAATAAGTGGTTGGAATTAAGCCCCGACATTAATTGAAGTTTAAAATTAGTGGGTTTACAAGCATTAATTAAATCTCTAAAATTTAATTGCATGGAGGGGCCCCTAGAAAATAGCCTCAAATTAAATGTCAATTAAAATTAAGGCTAAAAAATTCCCCAATTTTATTACAATATTTTAGCTATTTGGCTTAAAATGGAAGTT
The DNA here is from genome assembly GCA_019722365.1 of Lithospermum erythrorhizon. NCBI lineage: Eukaryota > Viridiplantae > Streptophyta > Magnoliopsida > Boraginales > Boraginaceae > Lithospermum > Lithospermum erythrorhizon. The sequence goes on from JADFUC010000306.1 coordinate 53,122, forward strand.
CCGGAAGTTTCGGGACTTAAAATAAAAATTCTAGAAAGAACAGGTTTAAAACGAATACTCCAAGAGAGTTTTGCCAATATGAAAACGTGAGCCTGACCTAAAAAAGACCCGAACCTTTCGATCTATCATAATAGGCGCCGCCCATATGCTCGATAGTGGACAAGTAATTCCATAAAATTCGAGGGCTCGACCAGATCAAATTCAACACTAAAGATCAAAATCCAGTGATCAAGTGGATCAAACTTCAATTAGGAAGAGAGCCCCGAAAGCCTATATAAACCTCCCCTATGGTTTGAAAAATTCATCACATTCATCACTTGCACAACCAAAAAATACGACAACAAAAAATAACTCGAGGTATTTCTCATAGAAAACCTTTGGAAGATCGTTGTTTTCTCATGAAAACACCACAAACCACCGTAACATAAATCTTCAACCTATAAAACTACAAAATAGGGTGCTTCAATTGAAGAATGGAGAAAAGAACAAAAGTTCTTCATCTCCATTACCAAAAATAGGCGCCCTAAAACAAGGCACTAGGTCAATTATCGCACAAACGCTAGTGAATTTCAGATTAACATTCAAAATCGACGAGAATCGATCATTCCGATCCTACAAATTAAATCACTACATGATGAAGCTTCTCCCAAAAGCCCCTCATGTAAATCATATACAAGAATAAGCCGCATAGCCTCCCTCGGCCTCTCCGCTCAAACACTGAGTAAGCCGCTAAAAGCACCTCCTCGATAAAGAAACAAAGATATCCACACAAGATAGCACCTCGAAGCTCGAGTAAGCTACTAAGCACCTCGAACTCGCCTAGCCACACGATCAAGCTACTAAGACACTTAGCTGGGACACGTAGGCCCAAGCCCCACGACTCATACCCAAAGACCACACGTTCAAAACAACCATACAAGTATACGTTGTTGTGCTTCCCCGACTGATTATATCCAAAGCCAAAGACCAAGTCCAAAGACTAAGTCTCGCTTATCTAGTCTAGCATCACTTGATCTAGACTTCATCCGTCTCACATCCAAATCGAGTAAGACAACTAAATCCAAATTAGATTAGATACCCAACACAAATCTAAATCCCGCTAGATCACATAACGTCCAAGTATAAATCTAGCCACAAATAGTGCTCAAATCAAGACCAAGTCCAAATCAAGTCCAAGAGATCTCAAGCAAAATAACAACTGCTTAGAGAGCAATAGACCTAATGACCAATTGTTTGATAAATCTTCTTTGTACAAAAGATAGGTTTCCCAAAAGAGGTTTTTGTATTGTATCAGAATAAGCATTACTATAAATAATAAAATCTTTCTAGTCAGTTACAAATCTAAGTAGACTGGTGGGACTATATCTACTCTTCGTCATTCCTCGACTTCAGATGTGACGCTTCCGTACATAAACACCGGGCCGAGGTCTTTAGCTCAAACATACTGGCTGAAGCCTGTGGTTACACGTAACTACAAGACGATATCTAGGCTACCGGAATTGCCCATAATGTATAGTCGCCGCGGTAATACGTAGTCAATACCTTGGAGTGCCTGTATCTACCCAAAGACGAAAGATTCATCTCTATCCAGCCTACGGTTCTACACCCAGTTCCACTATGAGAGGGTCTTATGCTGACTCCACTGTACCATATGCACTAAAGAACGGATGATTTTAGAAATTATGACTCGAGGAACAAGAAGCTACCTCACAAAAAGCTGGACGGAGAACTTGGCTAAACATGCATCTAACACAAATTAACACAAGCCGTGATCTACTCACTATCCCACTCCTACCGAAGGTAGTCTATCAATAGCATCGAACATAGGCACCAAAGCTAAATTTTGGTGAACCGAGTCTCTACATAGGTGCCTACTCCTCCAAAGCTACACAAGAGACACTTCAAACGCTCTCCACCAAGAAGATTCTCGAGAACGCCAAAGCGTACCCAACAAAGGCTATAAGCGCATCTCGCCTGCCTCACGATCTGAACGATCCCCTCGCAAAGACAACTTAGGGAGTTCATGCTAGAGGCAATCAAAGATAATCAGGACGAGGCTACTTCCTCATACTCCTATATCAGGCCCTACACCTCCCGCATAGATCAACTGAGAATGCCTTATGGCCAATGTGCCCCCAAATCTCGGCTAGCTTACTGAGTCGGGAACCCCAAACAAAGACATAGCTCACTTGCTGAGAAATACCGGCACAAAATAGGATCACATGGCTTCAAATAGTCTCGCTCGGGTCACTCAAAGAAATGCATTTGAGTGGTACACCGAACTAGAACCGGCTACTATCAATACTAAGCACAACCGAACGCGAATTCCTAGCTCGCTTCTTCAACATCTCCGACAACCTGCTAAGATGACAGCTAACCAATGCTAAGCAACAGAAAGACGAAATGGGTAGCGCATCATAAACGTATTTGGTTATTTTTGTTCTTAAATGCAAAAAGATAAGCCGTCGAACACGTTTATCGAAGATGCGGCATACGAGACACGTGACTAGACCTCAGAATACATTCCCCCGTATGTATATCGCCTGTGACATAGAGCATCTATCTACCGTAGCTCAGCGGATATGGAACTAACCATAGCTGCAAAACAAGTGAGTAAGGATCGACGGCCTCTGTGTTAGTGAGCACATTCCGTAGCTAAATACGATGTCAAAAGACCAAGACGCCCTACAGCCGAGAAATGGAATAACACGCTAGTCACTAAAGTCAACTGTTTTCCTTCAAAACTAAAAGAAATGTAGGAGTATGCCTCGATCTCGGTGAGAAGAAACGTCTCTCACTAAAAGAAATAAGCCAAAGAGTATCCATTCTTTGACTCTAACATTCCTGCAATGTTCGAAGAATTGCTAAAGGCCAAGCTCATGACGACCGCCTCGAACTCCAAATGCCCGAGGAAAGCAAATGGAAGCACGGAAAGGATTACTCGCAAAGCACTCATAGAGTACTAGGTCATCCTATTGCAGAAACGATTTATATTCAAGGAGAAAGCGATTGACTTAGCCCGACAGGGGCAATCTTGCTGGAAGAAGACAAAGTCTCAACTAACCACACCACCGGCCATAGTCATCCCACCTAATCATGCCGGGCGTACCGAAGACTTCTCCGGTAAGTGTTGTGAGCCCGGAAAGATAGTGTATTACTCAAGTGATTTCGACCGCGAAGCCGCCATGATGCACGGATATAAGAAGACTCACCACACAGAGGACCAAGAGGGCGCCTGGGAGCAGCCTTGAGTAATCCCCAAACCTTCATTGCCACCTTTTACAGACGTTGCATTTCAACTAAATATGTTTGATCACAAATTTAATTCCTTTATGTCTTGATCATTAACTCCGATTCCTTTATAAAGTCGGGATGTTGATCACAACCGACACCTGTAATAGGAGAACTGGAAATTACATCATGGTTTCATGTGATCGATGCCCGAGTCACATACAATGTGCTATCGGGAACACCGCGATCCATAGCAAGAATGCGCCTCTCTCCATCCTATATCACGTCAAAGTACTACAAAAAGTGGCGTGAGAAAGAACGATTAAGGCCGATGAAAACTCTTTCACAATAAGAATCACACTTTGTGTAGGCCAAGTACTATTAGAATAAGAAAATAACCGAGCCTCAATATGTGAAACATCGAAACGCTCGAGTCGAGCCCCGATCCTTCCTAGAAAGGATGCTTCGAACTTACAAAAGCTGCTGTGGCGGCTCACTCTACCACCAACCTAGTCGAAGAAGCTTCGGCACCACTAAAAAGTGCTTTGTACAACCAAATGAAGGACTAAAAAGTCGAGCATGCAAACTACTGACCAAAGCTTATGACCTCCTCGGCCGCGCCGGATATGACCTCGAAAAGGTAAAACCTCGGGGAGAATTACCAGAGGCCAATGCGACAAAGTACATGGTCTAAATGAACGTAAAAGATGCTACAACAAAAAGTGGGCATACCATCAAAAGTTCATCACCGAACTCGATATACCCAAATCTCCTCGAGAGTCCCGATCAAGCTTGCAAACAATTGTCACTCTCAAATTGTGGTAGAACAATCTTCTGAAGCGTAGTTAATGGGCGATAAAAAAGAAAGTCGTATTCTCTTGAGACCTGTGAGTAATAAAAAGCCAAAACCCGCCTCCAAAGTGAGGTCTGCTCTTCTACGTACTGAAAGTCGACCCCCAACCCTATCAAGGAACAATCAGAGGGAGAAGAAAGCTCAGCCTCATGTTTCAACATAGAGGAGGAAAACGAAGGCATACCGGACAGGGCTGCCTTCTTAGCCAAACAAGTACACCAAGGTCCTCATCCTTGGAAAGTAATGAAGGAGAGGTTCATGGCCACTCTCCCATGCTTATCTATAAGGAAATAAGTAGGGTGTTTGATACGAGAGTTCAAAGACATGAGCTTTGAGCATGGGTATTTCCTAGGGGAAGTAGAAGAGCTCGAAATCTAATGCTACGTTCACGAGCAAACCTTGTGGGAGTACTAAGGAACTGAATGCCAAACGGATCCTCGGATAAGTTTTTCAAGCAAATGGCTTCAGATGATCCGTGTGTACAATAAATCCATGAATGTATGATGTGAAATCCATCGCCCGACTCCTCGTAGAAAATGATGCCCGACGAGATCAACAATACCATGTTATAATTGAAGCGACCGACGGGTTAGACTTCTTTATAGGAATAATCGATGTGGCTACTTTATAGCTCACCAAGCAAGTAAAAGTCCTCATCCTCGGGTGCCTATTGCAAGGCAAAATTCATGTCCACCGCCCATACCCACGTGAAGGTAGGAAAATAAAACAGTAATGGATATACTGAGCCCAAGGACACAAGTCTGTGAGTGTGACTGCTCCCAAGAACCGGGAGAGCTAGTATACAACTCCATATGTCTATAGGCGTACCATCTCGAATACTCGATCTCGGACTCCATCAGAGCGACATCTTACAGTTCGCTAAAAGGCACCAAGACAACCTTAATATATTAAATACATCCACGGAGCAAGTATTATCATGAAACGAATGTTTCTCCTCGGCGGCAATGCCCAAATATGTAAGTCACATCTATTTTATGAAAACGACGACGGGTCAGACTTCAAGCCCAAAGACGACGTGCTATCAAAATATGGTAAGATGCACACGCGATCAAACCAAAGTCCGACGCTTCTAAGAACCTTCAAATACCCTCCTAAGTACGAGGATAAACGCCCAAACCTCCAAGATGTGGATAAACTCTAAACCCTCCTCAACATTTAGGATAAACTGGCCCAAAACCTCCTAAGCACGAGAATACACGCCTACCCCACTCGAACACCTATATAACCGCCCAACCTCTCGGTACAAGGTTAAATTACCTATAGACTTCGAATACGAGGATAAATAAATTCAACCCTTGGCACGAGGTTAACTTACCTATAAAACTCCTAAGTACGAGTATATAACCGCTTCCACCTTATCCTCCCCTTCTGACACGAGGCTAAAAAGATCAAACCCCCGAACTACGCTGACTTGATTCTATGGGTACGTAGCAACTCGTATTCCCAAGTTCACTATGTTTAAAAATGCTATACGTTGCCTTCACAATGGTATAAAAAAAAAGGGTGCCTACAGTAAATAACAGAGCTCTACTTAGAGAAACCAATCGTGAGAGGAGGCTAACAGTTGAAATCAACCAACAATGGATAAAATATAGAGAAAGACAAGAAGAAATACATATATATAATTAGAATTTCATCCCAACAAGGGAGAGTCTGCTACAGAGTATGAAAAATAATAACCGAAAGAAAAAGATGCCTATAAAAAGAAAACTAGAAGAGCCCTTTCAAGTCTACTAAAGGTCAGTTTGTCTATGCTCACCGCTCTAGACGCCTCCCTTGTCCTTTTCCATGATCTCCTCCAACGAAGCAACCCGAGCGCGATCGCCTTATCACCTCAAGCATTTTGAAGAATCACGACTCGGAGGTCACTTAACCAATAGTGGCCTCTAGGTGTGAGTATACAATTTCGATCAACTCTTGTCTCAAATGGGAAGAGTTGCCAAGGTGGCACGGACCTTCCCAACGGCCTCTTCTTCATGAAACAACTTGGAAGAAAACTCCTCTCGCGGATGCTCTAAGCAAAGAATAAACTTGTCACGGATCTTGTACAAGTGCAATTTCTGCTCAACCTCTTTAATGGGCGAAGCTTTAGAAAAGATAGCTCTCTTCAAATTTTTGCCATCATACGATAAGTCATGTTCCAAGTAAACTTAAAGAGCCTTAAAAGTTAAGCCAAACGTGCTCCCTCTTCCTACCAAAAGAGCCTCTACGGGATTTTACAATAGACAAAAGAGTACAACTCCACCCAAGCCACCGTAGTTGTCCCTAAATATAGACTCGATACGCTGAATGCTAGATAGAGCGGTTGGGCGGTCATATTCACGGTATCTCTACAGCCATACAAAGTTGTAGGATATTCTTCCTCAAGACTTGCGCACTGGGGTGGCCACTCCCATCCCGAGGATTTGAGCCACAGCCTTCCTGACCGCAAACAAAAGAAGGGATCGAATTGAAAAATATATATATACATGCAGACATGACCAAATGAAACCAAGGGCAAGTAAAACATACCAGAAGGATAACTTCGTCGGTCTCGCATTTGCATCACCGGTATCCACAACCCTGACAAAATCCCACCACTCAAAGAAGAAGACATCCACCTGCCGATCGTGAACAGAGACGTAAAACATCAAGGCTAATGAATAAAGTAAAAGCACGGAGTCAAATACAAAGAAAAGGTAGTGGTCCATATCGGTGCCCGCGAGATATCTCGCTGTAAAACCACGTGGGTGTAATCCGTAGATCCTTCTGTATGACACCCCTCGGGTATGCTTCGAATTTACTCCTCCAAAAATACACCTCAAAGAAGCCTTCCTCTTTAACCAAACTAGGGCGGACAAAGTAAAACCCTTAACTCTACTGTGGATACGGTAGGAGAAGAGCCGATATTTCCACCGAGTGACATTGTCGAGCCACGCCGATAATCCTTGATCGACCGTGTAATTTCTTTAAAGGAAGCGGAATCGAACTCCTCCGCCTACACGAATGTCGGCAAATCCTCCGTAGCCTAAGATCGCTTCAGCGACATCCACATTCCCGCCCGATCTCATTCCTAATGCCCGACGGGAGTGGAGCAAAACCCGAAATCAAGGAGTAAGCCGATGAGGCGACACCTCCACAACAAATCGTCCCTAAAACCAAAAGCCCACCATTTTAGTACATAAGCTCAAGAAGAAAGTAATATCTTCGTGAGACTGAGGCTTGTGATCAAAGAAAACGAAAGAAGTCGGCCGACGAGGTTTCAGGGCAGTCCAACCAGGGTGACACTTATCCAAACGACCCCGAGCTTCTTCCACGCTATTGCAAGGTCTACTCGGATAGCCTAACAGCATTTCTTAGCCATACGAGACCTGCACAACTTGGTCGTGATGCCCGACTGAGTATGCAAATAAGTACCCATCCAACCAAAAGAGATAGCGGTAGGGAAACAACAAGGCAGTACTTCAAGGCCAGAAAAGTGACAACAGATAGTCCCTTATAAAGTTAGCTGCAACAATTTAATGGCTAAATTCACGATCGGCCCCAAAGGGCTTACGCAACTAGCCATTTTGAAAATTCTCGCTCTAATATAGCCAATACGATACATAGAAAGGATCACAATAAGTTTCCTCGGTGATACCCGCCAAGACAAACACCCAAATACCAAACACCTTCCTATCTTCGGGGAATCCTACTCACTTGTAGAGGTACTGGCCCCTTTAGGACACAAAGCCAAAGAAGAAGTCTTTTCCTCCACCAAACATCTTCAAGTAGCCCGAGGGATCTAAATATCTACAGGGAAACCACCCAAGAGTTGATCCAATCTCAAGAATAAGAATGAGGCCGTTAGCGTAAGATAATGCTAGCCGACGGTAAGCTTCGAGGAGAAAGCGCACATTTAGTCCTGCATTCGTCTCCATTAGGGAAGAGCTCGATAAACATCATTTGGTTATGGAACCACCTCATCGAAATATGGCCTTGATAGGAAAACCTCCGGCTTATACAAAATCCTTGCTAGACACAAAGAGAGCTTAAGCCAACACTAGTAAGTAGAAGTTCGCCGAAGCGACTCCAATAATACTCACAAAAGGGCTCTCTCTCTCTAACACGGCATCCGAGCTATCATATACATAAAAGTGGGAAGCCCGAATTGCCTTCTCCAAACGTGGGCCATGGAACGACGGAAGAACACCTTCAAAGAACATCCTCCGCCCATTCCCACACCACAGGTATATCCGAAAGTCCTGTGAATCTCGATCCATCATCCTTAAGCCGCCTCGGCTACGCAACTTTATCCTTCAAATACCGCAGGATACAAGGAGTTTCAGTGGTCGTGATTACCACCGTAAGTGAGGCAATAATCAGATCTTACTCAGCATGGGGTGGGACCAATCCATATGACCTCCCACCTCGCTTACTTCAGAATAATCACAATCCCTCAGGATAAAAGAAATGTACATGCATTGGAAGGAAGAATGGTAGTGTCTTTGTTATCCCTCGCACTGCTGTTAAGAGATACCCGTAATCACCATGAAGAGTAAAGAAAGAAGCCATCACTACCTGAAAAGAAAATGCCAAAACGCATGAACCTTAGTAGCATGATAAAAGCATAAAGTAATAAGAGCTACACTAAGGTGGATGGTGGAGGACATCCTAAAGAATACACCATAGCTCGGGGCGTAAGCGAGTAAAATCACTAGAACAAATCCTCGAATCTTGCGGCCTCATATCATATCCCAGTACGGGCATACTATCTGTATAATCCATCTGCTACCTAAGTCCAACATAGCCTAGATTATGATCCCTCAAGTGTATGCGATCCTCAGTGATCTATACGATAAGGACAATATGATCTTAAAACTAAGTCGAGACACTATCCAATAGTAATAACCGGCTATGAATACTTCAGATGAAGCGCAAATATGACAAGTGAATTTTGAGATCCTACTCACAATAAAATGCACTCATTAGTGAATTAATTTTGGCGCGCCAGGAACGGAACAACCATAGCAAAAGTGAACGCAGAGATCCTACTCCACACGTGCTATCTCTCGTCACAATCACAAGAAAAGAACCTCCGCGATAGAACATGTAGTTCATGACAAAGAGGGAGTTGATGGGAGGAATGCTGAGATCCTACTCTCATAAGCTAACTCAAGATCATACGTAAAAGCAAAAGAAGAAGCGGTGAATGAGATCGGGATAAACAGAATGTACCTATCCTAACCAAAGGAACTTCGATGCAAATAAAAACCAAAAAGCCATAAGCCAATTCAAGCGACGTAGGGTATTTCAACATGTAAATCTCGCTACGCCTGGTATATTACTCCATGAGTTGGAGACATTCAAGAGCTTTTAACCACGTTCCTCAAACTCAAATACCATAGCAAAAACAAGCATCGAAGATAAATAAAAATACTACTGTCCCCAAAGAGATTTCGGTATAGGAGGGTAACACACAAAATTTTTAGGCCTATACTACATTATATAAAGTGCAAATACCTTCGCGTGAGTACTTGAATCACTGAATTCCGATAAACGAGCAATTAGATTTGAATTTCTAAAGTTCGACATCGAGAATTTCAGAATTTTTCTATCGGCCAGACATTAAGTAATGGATTCAAGCGGATCAAGCCATATCGACTCAACACCAAGAGACCACGCCAAAAGATCGGCTCATTCGAAGTACCTTATATTTGATACGTGGATTGTCAAATGGATAAGCCGAAGACCCTAATTGCGATTTTAGTGAAAGTTACTAAAAAAAACGAGGCAACTATGATAAACAGATTATGGAGCCTATCTAAGAATTTTCAAAAATTAATGAAAAATTAGGGGATACTCTAAATTAATACTGGAATCACTCATATGATGTTCATGATATTTCGATAAGTAATGAAGCAGGAAAATGTTTTCAAAGTTCAAAACAGTAGGTTGGAGATTTCAACAACAAATTCAAATCATACAATGCTCAATTTCATGATTACTCTTGAGTATTAACATGGAATTGAAGCATATTATGGTATCATTAAGCTACATTCTATGACATGAACACATAATGATAAGGATAAGGAGGTTTACTTGATGAAAGAAGCTTCAAAATCCAAGTCAAGAATGTCACCAAATTTGAGATACGACACAAAAAAGAAACAAAAATTATGAGACAGATAGCTTAAGATAAGTAAGAAAGCTATTTAAAAGATAAAAATTTTATTCCTCCCATACCTTGATGCTCGAAATTTAGAGGGCAAGAGGAAGAAGTTGTCACAAATTTTGGTGAAGACTATCCTTTATATAGACAAAGTGGTTAAAGGATATGGAAATAAAGCAACTTGTTTACCAAGAAAAGAAAAAGTTGCCAAAAAAAAAATATTCTCATACAAGTTTTGGGATTTCCGGTCATCACCATCCCAAATAGGGATAATCGAAATTCCATGGGTCCCGGAAACTTCCGGATTATTTCCTAATCCACTTTATTACCTTAAAAGGAAAGATGCTTATAATAATAGAACAAAAGTAAATATGTGGTAATCAAGTAACTAGATGTTACCATAAAAAACAAAGGCCACCTCCTCCACCTCTGGGATGGTCTCACTCACCACTAAAGGCCGGGTCCGAGGTCTTCTTATTTTTACCGTATATAAAATCTAGTTCGTTATGTATGAAATCCAATAAATGCCCGAAAATTCGAAAATTCCAAAAAAATATGAAAATAATTTTAGACCAAGTGAGGTCAAATTGATTAGGCTACAAAATTGATATGACTCCAAATTCATATGACTATTCTAATTAATTTTCTACATATCCTTTAAAGGATTTGAAGATAATTGAACATTTTAGTTCTAAATCTACATGAGATTGGAACTAACTTCATTAAATACTCGACATATCCTAAATTCATGTCAACTAGAGATGAAATTAATGCCGGACTTTCGATAAGTCTGAGCTAATTACTGCATGACAATAAATGCAAGTCTAATGCAAAGACAACGGGTACCCCAAATTCAGCTGATTAAGATCTGCTCGAAGCTCTAACTCGACACTTACCAAGTATGCCTCGAGTTCGAGGAGTATTTGTATTTAAAATTAATTAAATAATTTTAATTAATTCGATTTATTTTAATCGGTGAAATCGATTAAATAAAAAGTGATCAAACAAGTTACATATGGCGATTAGGGCTTCGAATCAAAACCTAATAACAAGCGAACACGTGTAAAATAATAAGGGTTTTCGGGAATTAAGCCCCCGACATTAATCGAAGTTGAAATTAGGGGTTTATACATTAATTAACCTTAAAATTTAATTCAAATGAGGGTTCCTGACAAAATAAACTTGCATTAAATTTCAATTAAAATTAGGGCTCGAAAATCCCCAATTTTATTACAATATTTCACCTAGTTGGCTTAAAATGGAAGTTTCTGGCTTAAAATAAAAAACTTAGAAAGAATGGTTTAAAACGAAGACTCCAACAGAAGTCAAGCTAATATGAAAAATGTTATTTGACCTAAAAATCGAACCTTCGATTCATCATAATAAAAAGCCATATGTTTCGAAAGTAGGGACAAGAATTCCATAAAATTCGACGACTCGATCTTGCCTCAAAAATTCAACGGTTAAGATCAAATCCAAAGCGATCATGGACTCATCCAATTAGAAGAGAGCCCGAAGACTAAATAAAGTTCCCTACGGTTCGAAAATCTATCACATCTACATCACTCCACAACCAAAAAATACACCGTAAAGATCCTAAGAGAAATTAGAAAAAAACAATCAGCAGTGTATTTCTTCATAGAAAACCTCTGAAGATTGTTGCTTTCTCAGGTGAAAAACACCACAAAACCACCAAAAACACAAAAATCTTCAACCTATAAACCAAAACAGGTGCCTAAATTGAAGAACGAGAGAGAACACAAAAGTTCTTCATCTCCATGACCAAAATAGGCGCCTAAAAACAGTGAATAAGGTTTAATTATCAGACAAACGCTAGCACTTCTGTAGATTAACATCCAAAATCCGATGAGAATCGATCATTCGTATCCCATAAATTAAATCATCATACTTGATGAAGCCCCCAAAGCCCTCAAGTAAATCATAGATGTTAATAAGCTTCCCCATACCGCCTCCTCCTGGGCTGCCAAACACGGCAAGCCTAAAAACATCCTCTCGACAAGAACAAGCATATCCACACGATAGCACCCCGAAGCTCTGGGGAGTGTTCTGGCCACACCGAACCTCGCCCAGACGCACGTAGATCAAGCCGCTTAAGGTACCTAGCTGCACACATAGTCTAAGTCCTGCACTCAAGTCTAAAGACCAAGATCAAGTCCAAATGTACCATACAACTATACGCCGCTAAGGCTTCCCGGCTCGACCATATCCGACTCAAAGACCAAGTCCAAAGACTAAGTCCTGGTTATCCGCCCAGATCACTGATCCGCATCTCTATCCGTCTCACATCCAAATCGAGGCACAATCCAACCAGCTTTTAGACTCACATAACGGTCCAAGCACAAATCTAAATCCAAACAAGATCAATATAACCTGCCTAAGTACAAATCCTTTCCACAAATAGTTCAAATCAAGACCACGCATCACATCAACCGATGTCCATCATCTCGCGCCGCCTGACCCATTTAGAGAGCAATAGACCGATAGTCGGACCTCAATTGTTTGATAAATCTTCTTTGTACCTAGACAGATTTCCCAAAGGGGTTTTATTGTATTGGAGCGCATATATTATAAATAATAAAATCTTTCTAGATGTTACATAGTCATTTGTTAGGGATCCTACACTGTTATTGGCAACCCCGTAATTGACCAGTAACTCAGATCCCGCCCAGGATACACAACAACACGATCTTATCCCGTAATTAACGATAATTGTGGTATCATCAATTATACTAATTACCAAGATCCACCAGGATTAATCTCCACTAATTTCAGACTTGACAATAATAGAAAGAATAAATTGCGGAAATTAAATACACACAAGGTTTACCCCTGTTCACCTCAACGCGGTAGCCTTAATCCAACCCGCTGCATCCACTAATAATCACCGAGAATCGGACAGACTCAAGAACCCTATTCTACCATCTAACAATTGATGTGTGCTAATACACTCAAATCTCTAGAAACAAGATCTCTCAATTGGGTGTTTTCTCATAGACATGAAAATCTCAATTACAAGTCTCTCAGAATATTTTTCTTTCTTGAGTCTCTCATGAATCTCTCTATTTTAATCCTCACCTTTGAGGTGGTGATATCTCACACACTAAATACTACACAAGAAAGAGGGTTATTTCATAGGTTTTCAATTAATCAACCAGTAGTTAGAAGTACTTTCTCTCTTCAAGAGAAAGTCACATTAATTAATTACCATTCCCAAGAAAAGTTTCCCCAAATAAAGAATAAACTTTTCCTTTTCTTTGTTCCCCAATTAGTTCCTTGCTGATTAGATTCTCTGTAACAATGTGATTCTCTAGTACTGCCCTTCACGCACCAACAATCTCCCACTAAGACTAATCGATCAGCCTCTATTTTTAATCTTCAATCGGCACACTTTATTCCCGAGTTCGTCATCCCCGACTCCCACTTAAAGTTGATCCCTAACTTCAATGCATTTTCTACTAACCAACTCAATGCCACTAACCTCACTATCGAAGAGACATAGCCAAATCCTTGCCCCTGCTGGAATTTTTACCACATTCAAATAACACCACGTTTCTTTCTTTTACCTACCAGATCTTCTCGATCTTCTCCCGAGGTACTCGAAACTCTCTAAGCCCGATTGGTCATTAATGAATCTCCTTCTTCTTTCTTTTCTCTCTTGGGTCGGCCGATGCCAGCCTCCCACTTAACTGTATTCAATAAAACAATTTTCAGTTAGCTAAATCTTAAGACGTTGGGAGCCCTCTTATCTGTGCCTCTGAAAACACGCCAGCTAACCACAGATGATAACTGCAACACGCATTCGGTTGCATCTCATGGCATCCCATAACTTCTAGAGTATCTCACCGTACCCACAACAAAACATTTCTAACACCGAGAAAATCCAAGTTGCCACTTATTAAATCAAGCTTACCACCAAGAAACTACCATGTCGATTTCCACCTATGGCTCAGACACCGATCTCCCACAAATTTCTTCTTAACCATATCCTCACCAAACGATCTACCCATTTGTCACGAACCCTTCACTGGCGCTCCATCGTGACTGCATCTAATAACGCCATCACGAACAACATTAGCAATGGCCCCTTTACTCACTCATGACCTTCCATCATATCTTTGGATACCCGACAATCCACACACACAACCGAAATCAACTTGAGCATATCACTCCATCATGTACTTCTCTCATCGTGATCTTCGACAACCGATAATCCACACACGATCCTAAGTCGCACTTCGTAAAAACTGCTCTAAACAAGATTACCCATTTGATCTCGACAACAAATCTAATCCTCCAATCTTTTATGTAAAATCGTTTGATAAAGCTCAAAACAAACATTACCCATGTCACAAATTTCTTCCAGGAATCTTCCATCTAATCGATGGCCCTTCCCAACCAAGACCTTCAGGAATAACCCGTGATATTAATCTCACACACCACTTAAATCGAAATCTCTAGGACCTTTTCATCTTCAAGCACGAACCTTTAAATAAATCTCCAATCCACAAATATGTGATGCTCCAAAAATCTAACTCCAAGAGACAATTCCATCTTCCACCATATTGTCCTTCCAATGTTTTCACACACCTTATATCACCATCATTCTTCAACCTACCATACAACATTTGAATAACTACCAATCATCCAAACCTCGCCCGATACCAATTGCTATAATCATCTACCGTTATCACAACCCATAATCGATCAAGAATCCCTGATCCCGCCCCAGATACACAAATCTATTACCCATCTTAGTCACTTTAATTAACGATAATCATGTGATTATCAATTATACTAATTACCAAGATTCACTGCGATTGATCTTCAATTAACTGCATATGACAATAATAAAGAATAAATTTCGAAAATTAAATAATAAGATTTACGTGGTTCACCCTCAACGGTAGCCTAACTCAACCTCGCTAGATCCACTAATAATCACCGGAAGAATTGTTACATGACTCAATAATCCTATTCTACGATCTAGAAATTGATGTGCTAATACACTCGAATCTCTGTAAATGTACATCTCTCAATCGACAAGCTCTCATAAACATTTAAAATCTCAATTAAGCAAGCTATAATATTTTTCTTTCTTGAATGTCTCTATTTTAATCCTCACTTTTGAGGTACTAAATACTACATAAGAAGAGGGTATTTGTAGGTTTCACTAATCAACCTAAAAGAATTACTCTCTTTTCAAGAGAAAGTCATATTAATTACTTACCAAGTAAGAATTAATTAATCCTCAAGAAAACTTCGCAAAAGAAGTAATAAATTTTTTTGTTCTTCAATTAATTCCTTTAAATAATTGTACTCTAAATAATTCGAACTTTCTAGTACTGGCCTTCAATGCTATCATCATTAACTAATTATCTCGGTTGTCAGCTCACTGGATAATACTACGTATGTCGGGAGTTATGAAAAAACCTTTATCATAAAGAAATTTTGCATGTACCTATGTGCTTATATCATTGCAACCAGGCAAACGTACTCATGTAATATAACTCCGAATGCTAAAAAAGAGTATGGTTCTAATGCAACCAGGCAAACGTACTCATGTTGACATTCCCATCAAATTTAAATGAAAATGTTGCACATCATCATATTATTGAAGGTCAGTTTCATAATTCTCTTTGAACCTTAAAGTGAGTAATGTTCAATTACATATTAAACTAGATTCAACTATTGCACTAAATGGGTGAGAATATTTCTAAAATATAAATAAGATAAAAAATGTATAAGACAAAAAGTATATAAAAGTGTGCGTCGTATACTTTTACCTTGAAAATATTTAATTGCATACTTTTTAATGCTTTTACTAACAAAAAACTGACTGCCTTACTGTATTGCTCAGTGGAAGTAGCTGATTGCACTTAATACAATTATAAGTGGAAATAATAACAAAGCTAAATCAATTTTTCATAAGTTGTCATTATCGACGCGAGTATATCAAACTACATTTAAAAACAAAAAAGTAGTATTAATCAAGCCATACTACGCCTCTATGCCTCGCCTCGAATTTCGGCCAAGAGCAAGAAATCACGATTTTGCCTCAATCCCAGCAGGAGAAATAAGGCCAAACCACTTCAATACGATATCCTCACTCTCACAGCCATTCGAACCCAATAAAGATGAAGAAGCTACCGCCAAGATTTAAAGACTCTCACTCCCTACTAACTGAAATTTATGCCCCGAGGCATCAACTACATTTTAGATGGGTGGGGTTGTAACCCATATTAGAATTACAATCTCAAGTACACCATTATGACGTCACATTATTCAACTTGGTAATATAACAACGCTCGAATAAAGGCTAATGATATAGGCCGAGTAATTTTCACAAATTTAAAGTAATATTTGCTTAAAGAACAATCTTATTCCTATTTAATTAAGTGATACAATATTATGTCTAAATAATTATTTTTCGT
The DNA here is from genome assembly GCA_019722365.1 of Lithospermum erythrorhizon. Classification (NCBI taxonomy): domain Eukaryota; kingdom Viridiplantae; phylum Streptophyta; class Magnoliopsida; order Boraginales; family Boraginaceae; genus Lithospermum; species Lithospermum erythrorhizon. The sequence goes on from JADFUC010000306.1 coordinate 69,809, forward strand.
TTAATATTGAATAGATTTATTATTTGAATATTAAACATACAAAAAAAAGTTTCATAGTGTTTGATGAAATTCGACAAAACAAAATAGGGGTAAAATTGACCTTTCAACAAATATTATTCTAAATTTATGAAAATTGTACTAGCTATATCATTAGTCTTGAACAAACCATAGAATTATAAACTCCTAATTTCATCTTGACCGAATATGCACAAATTATCAATTTGTTCTCTCAATTTTATATCTTGTCAATTTGTACCCTAAACATGATTTACTTTTCAATTTTCCCCTTGTTCTCCATTTTCGGAGTTAAATTTGACTGAAGTCCATTTCACATGAGGGCATTCTCGGAGTTAAACAAGTATTATATGGTTGGGGCAAAACATATTGGACCCTCTTCGTATATACCAAGAATTTCAATAAAATAAAGAAAAAATATAAAACATGATAAGAATGATATAGTAATATAAATAATTAAATTGAATTGATTGAATATAAATTACAATAGTATGTCTATTTATAGAAGAGTAGATTAACTTCAAGACACAAAACCTAAACCTAATAAATGTGGCCCAATATGTGGACCGGACCCACGTTCTACTCTCACTCGTTAATTACTCTATCAAAACTGCACCCACCAAAATACCTAGCTACATGTAGGGCTGGATACAAATAGAATATTTTTTTAAATATTCGAGTTCTAATTCGAATATTGAATATTCGAATTCGAATGTTGTCAAATACTAACCGAACTCAAATCTCATTTTGCCATTCAAATGGTAAACGAACGCCTTATAATTAGATTCAAAATTTTTCGAATATGCTCATTTAGTTCGGTTCAAATTTGAATTTTTATATAGATATTTTACTAATTTATATGAAAATATGTATATTAGAATTAGATTTCGAGTTCAAATACAAAATATGAAGAATATCGAATCGAATTCTAATATTTATAGAAAGGTATCGAATCGAGTTCGAACTTAGTTTTAGTATTCAATTCAAATACGAAAACGAATTCGAATACTGTTGTAAAAATTCAAATTCGATGATATTCGATTCGAATTTGGTTTGGTTCACTTCCTATCCACCCTTGGCTACAGGTAACGGTGTTAATTAGTCGAGTCTGAAAGGGTATCGGGTTACCTAGTCGGATAGCACATTATTAGTGATGGTACTCGGGTCCGACATGATTAACCTCAAGTATTTTGGATAGAGAATCGAACGAGTATCTAGTTACTCATTACATTCACAACATTTGTGATAAATTACATAAATAAATGTATTAGTTTTTAAAAAATATACATTATATTTTTTCTAAAAATCGGGGTATTCAATCGAGCGAGTTCGTTTATACTTGACACAACCGAGTCCAAAGTGATACTCGAGTTGAGTCCGACTCGCTAAAGTTTTGGATAGGTTGTTGAGTCGGATATTGAGAGTGACAACACAATTTCATGCATTCGGGATCGAGTTCGGGTCGTGTCAAGTAATATAATGATAAAGTAACAGTATCCTCTCACAAATTCCAATATAATAAGTACTAGCTCTTTTTCTTAACCTTTAATTAACTAACAATGATTGAGTGAATTTCTTATCTAAACTACTCAACTAATTTTACATAAAAACTTAAATTAGCTAAACTAATTGAATCCACAAGTAGTAGGTTTTTACCTAATATGTAAGATACCATGACAATAATTTATTTCAGAAGATCGTCAAACTTAATTCACTAAAGAGTTAGTTGTTTATTCATAACAAAAGCGTTCCTACACAATTGATATTACTTCTTAGTTAACACTAATTAAGTCCCCTAAGAAGCTAACTATATCTATTCTACAATCAACTGTTCCCACGTCTCTCTCTCTCTCCTCTCTCACACACAAACAGTACAAAACTTCTCCATCAAGGAATCACTTGGGGAGGAATAACCTCTATTTTTGGTGGTTTTTTCTTCCCCTTTCAATGCTTTTAGTTTTTATTTTCAAGAATTTAAAGTGTTAGATATTATTAATCTAATATTTCTTACACAGTTTAGGATACTTTTCTATAGTCTATGTGGATTACTTACTCGCTTCGGCAATCTTCTCCAATTGATGGTTACTTTACGATGCAAATCTCTGGCTCTTCGCCGCTGATATATACTTCAAGGATGAAAAATGTATTTCCATCAAGCACATTTGAGGCACGCCATGCCAAGTATATTATTTACTAGAATATTTTGTGCTTAATCAGATATAATTTTCTTTCTTAGATATCAATACGCGATTTACGTATTTTCATCTGATTAGTTATCTTTTGGGGAATTACTTATGTTCAATTGATGTTAAAATATCTCCTTATTCAATTGTATATGTAGTAATTCTATAGTTTATGAACGAATATTAATCATCGTTTCCATTCAAAAAAAAGAAAGAAAATAAGCTAACTATATGTCTATGATAACTTAAAATAGGAGATCGGATTTACAAAAACACGCTATTAAATCGGCATACGGCATTACCTTTTATATCTTCTATGGTAAAAGGAAACATGTGTTCTAATTATTATTTCTGTAAGTGATAACTCTATATCTAAAAATTACTACCTATATGAACAATTCACTTAATGGCCGGCCATATTCACTAATGGTCAGTTAATAAAAAGTAATTAATACAATAATTAGAATTATAAAATTAAAAATAAATTAACTCCAAAGAAAATCAAATCATCCTATCCAACTACATCATGGTCCTGACTAGTAATAAAATTAGTTAATAATGAAAGACATAAGGAAATACATGAATTTAATTAAAATCATTCTACACAATATAATCGGAAATTGACACTAAATTCAAACCAAATGAATACTAATTAAAAGGACCATATCATGCGCTGCATATCAACTTCATAAAGAGCCTGGGAATGTCTCCCTCTTGTGTTGTTGCCCAAAGACAAAAGATTGTGTTTCTTTGTTTTATTCCCCTCTTTTCTGCCTGGACCGTCACACCAAGAATAGAGAATGAAGAATCCCCCTTTGATTCTTTTGCATATGTATCTCCCCAAAAAATGCTAACTCCTCATCCCTTGGTTCACTCCATTCAATAACTGTTTAGCAATTAAATTAGATAAAAATAAGTACAGATTATATCAAATTAAAATAAAATAACATAAATTAATAATCAATTAGGTCCTAAAAATATGATATAATATACACTTATCACACTCCCACACTTAAATTATTGCTTGTCCTCAAACAAATAAGATAACAATCAAGACAAATCTAACATCTTAGAATCGTAAGTTCAATGCACCCTTTACTTCAAACCACAGTGACATATATAACAATGCAATCAATCATGGGGAAAACTCTATCTCCTAGCAAACATGACATTATCAATTCATTAAAGAAATAACTCTACCAATGAATCTCTCACTTCTCGCACCACTCAAAATGGTTTAAGCTCAAACTCTATCAACAATGCATGCAATATAAGTTAAAAAGTCTTTATTTGGTTATAATGAGGCTTGGGGTGAAGGATAGAAATATTTTTTTCTCTGGACTTTAACTTAAGGAGATGTTTAAGTCTGAATTAACTATGTTAAAAAGAGCATGTCTAAACAGCTATAAACTTCAGCACACATTCTACATCCCTTTTCTCGTACCATACTCCGCTTGCCACATCAGTTATTCATTTTTTTTTATCATACAAGTACACACGTATTTTTCTTCTTTCTTTTGAGGCACATTTTCTTTTCACTTTGAGATCATGTTTCTCACTATGTACTTCTATACTTTCAATTTTTTTTTACTATTCTAATGCTTTCTCCTTCCTCCACACTTGATTACTTCAATCTCTTAACAAAATATAATTCAACATAAATAATTCGAAGTTGCATATTCCCACAGTAGGGACAAAGATGATGAAAAATAAGGTTTATAGGCTTATAAGTACGGTGTAATCACAAAAGAGGGGTTACTTAAGGCTCAAGTGGGGTCATTAGAGGATAATATATTGGATTAAGCTTTATAGGAATAGTGGAATTTAACCTAAGTGTCTTCATCATTCTTAAGCATGGATATAAAGTAATAAGAGAGATTCAAAACAAGTTTTGAAGAATATAAGACATGACGAAGTATCACACGAAAAAAGAAAGCTTCAACATAATAATTTTGAACAGAAAATCTCACAAGGTCAAGTCTATATCCACTAAATGTAATTAATACTCTAACTTCAATCGTATTTTGTAAAGAAGGATTTTCAAATTAAACACCCAATCAATTATGCCAAGTCAATTAGCACATAGGTTCCGGTGGAGAGGCACATTTCACTTTCAATCCAAAAACATCAAATTCCTCAATTTTGTAGAAAATCAAGCATTAACATTCACCAAAATCCATTGCTATTAGTCCATTAATTCCCCCACACTTCAACTAACCATTGTACTCAATGATTTCACCAATTAAAGAGTGAGGAAAAGTGCAAACTCCTTGAAACGATTAAGTCATTCTTCGAAGTCGAAAGTTGTGCCTTTTATCCCATGGCATGCCGCTTTTTATACCACAACCTACAACATATGTTAGCACATAGGCCACAAGAACGCATATATATCCATGTTAATCAAATTCCAACATCCGTAATTATTGCCAATAGTGATCATCCCTAAACTAATTACCTAGTGGACTAACTAGAATATAAATCATAATACTAAAAAAATAGTTGAAACGTAGCAGTAACAAAACACACTTTGAATAAACTAATTATTGACTTAGTTAACTTTTTTTTTCTTTAGTAGATGTTATAGACGTATTCAAGTAGTCAGAAAGTTAAATGGTGATACTCTTCAGTTCACCTAATCTAAGCTTTCTAACGACATCAAATTAATATTGGTAGCTAAATCACATAAAGCCTTACCAAAATTCTTACCCCCTATCGCACAAGAAATTGTTAAACTCCCTGGATGTTCAAGCTTTTGAGGTAGTTTTTGGTGGATTATAGTGAGCATTCTTCATCGACCATTACAACTTCATTCTCCATAAACTCCCTCTTCTTCGACAAAAACTCGTTCATGAATTTAACATAATTGGGCATCCGTTTAAGAACTTATGCAAAAGGAATATTTATATGCAATTTCTTAAATATATCAAAAAATTAGAGAATTGGAAACCAATCTCTTTCTATTGAAGCCTTGGGCGTGAGTGGACAAGCGAAAAGGAACACGACGTGAGTTATTTGATTTAGGAGCCGGAAATCTATATTTTCACCACTCTCGCCTTGCGCTCGGCTCGCCTTGTCGAATCATCCTTTTAGAAGCATCTCAAAACTTCGCCCATTCCTCGTAGTTATTGCATGAACATGTTCTCTGGGGTTCTTTTAGTATTGCTTCGGAAGCGACCCATTCCTATTATTCAAGGCCTCGACTATCTCCCAATTCTTCCGCCTAAATTCCTTTCTTCTTCGGGGATGCCTTTCTAACCGGGTCTTTCAACAATTGAGTTAACAATCACTTAATCTTTATCCAACTATGACCTCCTTAGGCTTTTGAAGTTTTCGCTTAATTGAAGCCTCGCGTCCTATAAAGATCGTTGTTACTCCATGATAAATTTGGGTGGTTCTAATGGAAATTTAAGTATTCTAAAAGACCTCATTCTGTTTGTCAAAGTTGATGCATATTGCACCTTCGCCAGTACCACCCGGACAACATGAGATTGCATGATTACCACCACAATTAGTACATAGTAGAACCAATAATTTTGTGACCCCTCGAATGAAGAATGCATTTCTTGCTTTCTCTAAATGAATGGCCGAGAGGCTACTGTGTTTCCAAATCCTTCGCTTTTGAGCATCAACCTCATGAACACCGGAAACCCTTCTAGTTTGTGCTCGAGGATGTGGTTGGTGTTGATTAGCGAACAGTTCCTCCAACAATAGATATGCTTCATCATATGTATTTTTATCAAACGCTCCTCTAGCAGAGATATCCAATATAGTTTTGGTGCTCGGTGTTAAACTGTTATGGAATATTTGCACCAAATAAGGTCTTCGGAAGCTATGATTTGGACACTTTCTGAGTAGACCTTGAAACCTTTCCCAAGCCTCACAAACCATTTCATATCCTCCCTTCTCGGTTGAACACACGATGTCATGCCTTCAATTTTGGTCGATTTTCATGTCGGGAAATACCTTGTTAAAGACAACACGCCTGCATGTAAGTCCTACTAGACAATGTGTTCAAGACATTTTATATCCTTTGTGATGATCATCGTAACCTATATCGCATGCGGAAGGATACGTATTGAAGTTTATGAGAGTTATAAGGTCTTAAGTTAGAAAAACATCTGTAGCCAAACACCTTAAGCATGCGATAAATTGATAATCAGGAATTCTGCCAATTATCATTTGCAATGGAGAATAGAAACTCAAAGCACCTGTGGGAAGCCTATTGATCAAGAAGACTGCAGAAGAGGAAGCTTCATCCTAATAACTCAAAGGCATAGAAGCATTGGCTAATAAGGCTAGACTAGTTTCAACTATATATTATTGCAATATAGCCGTTGGTGTTGAAATAGAAAGAATCAATTGTGTATATTATTATTATTTATTTCATTCATTGATTGATTGTATAGTTGTTAGGATTGATATTGTTTCCATAAATAGATTAGACTTGAAGTGTATAAATATGTAACCTTATCCGTTATACAGAAATACAAAGAGAATTGCCTCTCATACCCACCTCTTTACGCTTATCGGCCCAGGTTCTTCCCGCCTCCCTCTTCCTACAACAATCATGTTAACTGATTCAACCTCAACCCTCACAAAAACTAAAGAAACGATTCAAGAACAATCTGAATCACAAATCAAAACCAATGGCCTGATATATAGTCATGACAACTCGTCTATTAAAATAACAACTCATATTCTTACTGGACACAACTATTCTAAATGGTCGCAATCGGTAAAAATGGTTGTGTGTGGAAGAGTAAGTCTGCTATACCCATTTAGTGATTCACGAACTAAAGATAACACACCCCAAGTTCGACTTGGGGTGTTTCTGAGAACTCCGCTTGTTATGGCATGGCTCGTAAATTCAATGGATGAGGATGTAAGCAGCAACTACATGTATTTCCGGACAACAAAAGAAATTTGGGATGATTGTAAAATCATGTACTGCATGCAAAACAACTTCGTGTTATTTGAAACCAAACACAACTAAAGCGAGATCGAACAAGGGCAATTCTATCTCGCGACTGAAAATACTATGCCGATCTTAAGAAACTATGGCAAGAAATCGACCTATACGAGGAAATAGATCCTCTGTGTGGTGATTGTAGTGTCAAATACAAGAAAAAGAAACAAAAGGAACGAGTTTGGCGAAGCGTTCCCTTGTCGACTCAATAACAACCTGGGGATGAGGGGTCAGCGAAGTGATCATCAAGTAGCATGCCCATTCCCTAACACCGGCTACATTCTGCATATCCGTAGAGAGGAATCCCGGAGAAGGGTCATGCTCCAAAAAGGAGACTTTCAACAAAGTGAAAATATGCTTTTGATTAAAACATGAAACCCAAAGTTCACCCACTCCGCCTGAATGGGTTAATCGAACCAAATTCAACAATGATTCTGTGCGGTTCAGAGGATCAGGGAAGATCCCGCGCGAATTCATCATTTAAAACTCCCTGGTCACACCAAGGCTGGTTGTTGGGAAATTCATGGCAAGCCTACTAATTGGGCTCTAAAGAAATAGGGCGACCGGAGGAATTTCCACAACGACCACGTGCCAGTTACAAGAGTGGAGCGGGGATTCCGTAACTCTGAGGAAACAGGGGATACACGGCTGTAACTCAATCAGGAGAGTCACAGTCCCTCAACTTCACCAAAGAACAACTGGAACAAATTCACGCACTATTGCAGCCATCGCCACTAGCTATCACCGGCGGAGCCTCTCCGTCACCAAAACCGGTAATATCATTTCTACTTCAACCCCTTGGATAATTGATTCAGAGCTGGGCTGGAAGATACGACTTAATCTATCTCTCTATTTATTTCATTTTCCCCTATCCCTAATTATTATAACTAAAACCCTCAGATTAATCAAAATCATCACTGGGTAGAACATAAGGATAATCGGACCATGGGAATCACTCAAAAAAATCAAATCAAAATGAGATAGAATATGGGGAGAATCAGACCAGAGAAAGCCCTCGGATTAAGAATCATCATAGGGTAAACACCATGCATCTTAGAATCGTAATTGCCCATACGAGTTCCACCTGACTCAGAGAAGTTGAAATCTAACTAATCGAATTGCAAATTTTTGAATCCAGGACCCTAATTAAATTGGGTGGAGAATCGAGAGGGAGTATGTTAAAATTGCTAATGGAAATGCTATTCTCATAAAGGGTAGGGGAGATATTATAATTTCTGAAAGTGTAGTGTTAAAGAATGTGTTATATGTTCCTGAATTAGCCTACAATTTAATATATGTTAACAAATTGACCCGAGATAATAATTATATAGCTAAGTTTGCCCCCGATTCATGTATCTTTCAGGATCAAACATCGGGGAAGACGATTGGAAGTTCTAGGATTCACAATGACCTTTAGTTTTTTAATGCACGTTTAAATGTTCCGTTTTGCTTATTATCTCGTACTTTTGATTATGCATGTGGTTTTAATTCTTGTAAGGACTATGATACTCTTTTATTATGGCATTATCGACTTGGCCATCCTAATTTTCAATATTTAAAAAAATTGTTCCCTGAATTGTGTTCGAATAAATGATATGAGCTATGTTGTGATATTTGTCATTTACAACACACCAAATCGAGCCTACCACAAAGGAGTTATAAACTTAACAGTCTTTTCTTCATTATCCATAGTGATTTATGGGGTCCCTCCAAAGTAACTACATCAAATGGGCATCGGTGGTTCATCACTTTTATTGATGATCACACTCGCCTAACTTGGGTTTATCTTTTAAAACATAAAACAGATGTATTTCAATGCTTTCAAAAAAAAATTCAAATGGTTCAAACACAATTCCAAACCTCTCTCGAAAATGGTTCGCATCATACCTGTACGGATTTTTTTAACTCTACTAACACTAAAAGTTGAGGAACATGGCATTATGCATCAAAGCTCGTGCGATATACACCCCAACAAAATGGGGTAGCTGAACGTAAAAACCGTCATTTATTGGAGGTTGCACGAGCTCTAATGTTCACTATGCATCTTCCAAAATACTTATGGGGAGATGTCATTCTTACCGCTGCATATTTAATCGATCGACTTCCTAGCCAGACTTTAAGTTTTAAGACACCTCTATTTGTGCTTCAATCAACTTATCCCCATCTGATTTCCTGAAATCTACCTTTGGAAACTCTTGGGTGTACAACTTTCGTCCATATCCACTCACCATATAGATCGAAACTTGGCCCTCAATCTACTAAAACTGTTTTCATTGGGTACTCATCTACTCAAAAAGGTTACCGTTGTTTTGTCCTCAGACTAAGGAAATTTTTGTATCATGTGATGTCATTTTTTTAAAAACTCACCCTATTTTTCACTTTAGGGGGAGAAAAATAATGAAGCTAAAAATTGGTGGGGAATAAATGTCCCGATCAACTCTGTTATACATCAAAACTTTGAAAATGTGAAAAAACCCAAAGATGTTACATATGAAACTATTAATCCAAAAATTGATAAGACTAAAAAGGGGCCCCGAAACTCCGAAAGGCTTAATCGAATTTTATCTCCGTGGTTTATGTTATAATGAATCAAATTTCTCAACACAACCAAGAACCTAGTCCTAATATTGAACCTATAAAAAATGATCTAGATATACCCACGCTCATAGAAAAAGTAGAACTAGTGGTTCACATCCCGTTGAAAGATATGTGGCTTGTACTAATCTGTTTTCTAACTTTCAAGCTTTTACTGCTAGTATGTCCAATATTATAAATCCTGTGAATATTACGCAGGCATTACGCAGTTTCGTAATGGAAAGATGTCGCTCGGGAAGAAAACAAGGCACTAAAAAGAATCAAACATGATTCGTCAACTTACCATCGAAAGAAAAATTGTTGAATGCAAATCTAGTGTTTACAAGTGGAAGTATATAAGCAATTTGTAGAATTTATATGGACAGATATAAAGTTAGACTTGTTGCAAAAGGGTTCAAACAAACTTATGGGATCGACTTTAGTGAGACATTTTCCCCGGTTGCTAAATTGAATATTGTCCGAATATTAATCTCTCTGGCAGCCAACCTCGATTGGGAACTTCACCAATTAGATATAAAGAATGCTTTTTTAAATGGAGAACTAGAGGAAGAGGTGTCTATGATACAGCCCCAGGATTCGAACAAAGCACCAATTAAGTGTGCAAGCTTCAAAAATCCTTGTATGGCTTAAAACAATCACCAAGTGGTACGGTTCAACAGAATTAAAAGGAGTGAAAAGAACCGATACAAACAGTCAAGCGGTATCACACCTTCTTCATCAAACACACAGGTAACGGTAAATTAATAATATTGATTGTATATGTTGATGATATTATTGTTATTACAACCGATGACGTAGCTGGTAAATAAACCACATGAAAAGCTCCATCAAGAAAAGAATTTGAAGTCAAGGACTCGGTACGATTTAAGCATTTCTTGGGAATGGAAATTGCGAGAAGTCAAAGATGGAATCTCGCCTCACGTAAGAAGTACACTTTGGATCTTCTAAAAAAGAAACAGGAACGCTGGGGATGCAAAACCGCCAGTTATTCAAATAGTAACTCTAGAACAAAAGACCGAATGTTTCATGGTAGCAAAGTGACGTAATCTTATAAAAAATTAGTGGGGAAGCTTATCTATCTTTCACACACCCCCTTGTCGGGCCGCCAAGATACGATAATCTGTTGCCGCCAGAACACCTCGACGCTGCTTACGCATTCTAAAGTATTTGGAAGAAAGACCAAGAAAAGTGACCTTTTTCAAAAATCGTAAGACGTATCAATCAAAGTGTTCACAAATGTAGATCAAGGTGATCAAATAAGACGGGAGATCTACCTCGATACTTATAAATAACTGGGTAACCTCAAAGCATAACATGGAGCAAGAAACAAAATGTAGGCAGTTAAGCAAATAATAATTTAATGATGTAGCTTCATAGCTCATGGAATATGTGAAGTAATATAGGCTTCAAAAAGATTATACGAAGTAGGGCGGATCTTCAGAGTCAAGCGAGAAGAGAACGCAGCATTGCAATAATTCTCAATGAATTCAAGAGACATGCTAATGCCATCCACAAAACCAAGTAGATCGGCATCTCATAAAGTAGGTAGATTCGGTGATTAGGTTTCGTAAAACTTAACGAACTATACCGAATCGTAATGCTCGGGGTTCGTCCGAGACACGTAACGTATCACTGTCCGCTCCGATTTTGCAAACATTAAATTCGGGTTCGAGTTTGAGTTCTAAATTTTTTTTGGAATTGCAAGTTCGATCCGATTCTGTCCGGGTTTGCAAACCGCTCGCATTACGCCGATCCTCGTCCGACATATTGTTGTGAAAATTAAAAATACATAATTGATAATCCTATTCCCTACATTACAAGTCCCTAGTACAGTTTTGATTGTTTTAATATTACAAGCCAACACAAATGCACAATTACACAATAAATAATTCTTCAAGTTCGACGCGCAATTTTCTTGTTCTAGACTCAGCGGCCTCTGGCCGCTTTTGGCGCTGACGGGCGGAACCGCCAGATTGGCCCTACTGCTTGTTGCAAATTTTAGAAGAGTTGAAATCGTAATCAAGGCTTCATCATTTTTCCATATTTATACATTATAGGCAAATTTAAATTATAGTCATTAGTCAAGACGACAATCCAAAAGTTACAGACAGAGAAGTAAGGTAAATCGAATGACAGTAAAAGTATTGTTATACTCGTACATAAGGAAATCGATAGTTTAATCATCATCTTTGAATATAACATGAATAGTCAACTCTACTGGCATGTAAAATATTTAATCAGAACAAATTGAATCAAGCAAAAATGACAAGATCACAATCTACCGCCTCGATAGTAAATGTAACGAGAGGCAACAAGTAAAATGATAGGCAACACTATGATCGAACAGTAAATAGTTTGATTACAAGCCCACAATCGATGCGCAAATGTAAATTATAGGCAACAGCTGATTGGCAACAACAGAGCAACAGCAACATAAGCTGGAGTAGGCAACATGTTATAGGAAAAGAAACAGATAAGCAACAATTGACAGGCAACATACCGATAGGCAACAAACAAATGTATCATATTACTATCACGATGTTTTTTGTCCCTCATTTTACATTCTTTCTCAAACTCCAACTCAACAGATCATCATTTCTAGCAACCGATCTACAAGATGAATATAAGTTAGAAGAAAATGAGAATCGATAATAGAATATAATATAAAAAAAACATAATAGAAAAAAATATAATAGAAAGAGGAAAATGGTAATAAAGAAGAGAATAAAAATGTAATGTAACGAGAATAAAATCGTATCAAAAAACATAATACAAAAAACAGTAATATAAGCAAAATACATCACCTCTTTTATCACTTCTGATCCATAAGCCTCCTTAATCCAATCACCACCACACAAAAGTGTTTCAATAGTGTCTCTCCTCATGGAAGCCCTTTTTTTATCAATTACCCTTCCACCAAAGATCATGGACTGGCTAACCTGTTGTGATAGGAATGGACAAGATATCCATTGCCATTTTTGATAACACTTTGTATTTTCCTCATTTCTTTCCACCAAGTTAAGGCATCAAAATTGTCATCAAGAGGGATATCGACTTCCTCAAAATACAACTCTAGATCATTTTTTCACCTCATTCTCATCCAGCCAAGATAAATTCATGAAATCTTTGCTTGGAAAACAATGGAAGAGGGTGGTCGCTTCAAATAGGGACCGTGAGTCTCAAGCCCCTTTCCCTTTTCTATCAACCTCTATATTACAAGATACCGCTTCAAAACAAGTCGAGAAACATCGTTGACCTTTCCCATCTTGTCTTCAAAAATCATATGGATACATTATCTTATAAGGCAAACTTAATCATTCCCATTTTATATTCAGGATCAAGAATTGTCCCAAAAAGATAGCAAATGCATCGCTACCTATCCCGCATTTGTCATACTTAAAGGACATTCTCACAGCCATGTTTTGCATATGCTTCTTACTAGCTACATCAAGCTGAAGATTTAGCAATTCTTTTATTCTTGATAACTCTCCCAAAAACAGATTGACAGTGGGGTAATTTGAACCACTAATAAGATTTGTCACATCAAGAAATATTTCAAGAAACTCACAAACTTCAAAGAACTTCTTCCCACTCGTAAGTCGATGGATGCACTTTTGCAAAAACCATCATCATCCTCAAAGATATTTAGAAACACCGCCTATAAGTATAAAGTGCTGCTCAACATAACATATGTGTACTATTCCACTCCAAGGTTGTTGTTCAACACCAACTTATTAGGAAGGCAACTCTTCAAATTGATTCCTATGTTCATTAAAGGAGCTTAGTCTATTTTCGCACTCTCAAAACAAATATTTGACTCCCTCTCTAACAACATCAATAACAGAATCAACTTCTTTCAAATCATCCATCACCAGCAAGTTTATTATACGAGCACAACATTTAACATGGAATAACTTACCATCTAAAACAAGATTTGAATGTAGATTGTGATCCTTTTTCAGAATCGCAATACAAAAATCATTTACATTATCAATGTAAATAATGTATAAATCTTATCACTTAACTCCAAACACATTACGCATTCTCGGAACTTCTTTTTGCCAATGCAGCCCCATTGCGAAAGCGGAGGTATATCGACAAAAGAAAGAATCCTTTTTTTTTTGTGTTAATTCGCTTATCCACATAATGACAAGTAATTAACACCATATAACCAATTCCTTTGAACACCAGACCACCAACAATCTGTTGTCAAACTTACTCTATTAACCTTACTCAAAATGTTTATAAGTCTGTTCTTCTCCAATTCATAAACAGCAAAACACTCTTTTCTTACTACATATCTACTGATCTTTTTGTAATAAGGAGTGTATGCCCTAAGAAACTCATTAAACACTTTATGTTCAACAATGCTAAATGGGTACTCATGAGCCAGAATCATATGGGCAGCTAATCTTTTCACTTTCTCAAAACTAAAAATGAATGTATTCACTGAACTATCACCATCGTAGCACTACACCATGCAACCGAGTTTGAATAGTAGACTTACTATTATCTTCATTGACTTCTTCTTAGGAAAACAACTTCTAAGACGGTGTAAGCTTTGCTGACTTCTCTCAACACCTCCGACTCGCTATCACAGGCTCTTTTGTTACGCATAAGTTTACCTAGCCAGATATATTTATTCATTTTTTTTCCAGCTTGGCAAGATCACTTTAAATGATCCCAAGCTAACGACTTTTCTAGATCAGTGAGTGTTTCCAACAAAGATCCCTCTCTCGTAATCACCAAATAGTATTCCAACTCGACCACCCTATTTTGAGCCACCTCGTGAGATTCCTCCCATTTCTCAGAGTCTCGACTCAGCATCTCTCCCCCATTTCAATATCATCATTCAAAGCGGACAAGACCAGGAATCAACATAAGAATACGCCATCACTGACAGCCGAGTAATGTAAAAAGTATATTAATGTAAAAGTATAATCTTCGCTCACAAATTTACGTAAAAACCCGACTATGTTCAAATCCCTACTGAACGTCCCCAATTGAATTAAACTACGAAAAACCCTAATTATTTCCGTACTCCCCAATTTAATTAAACCCCTAATCGAAGTTAAAACCCTAATTGAATTAAACAAGAAAACCCTAATTATTTCCAAACCCCCAATTTAATCAAACCCTAATTGAATTAAACTAGGAAACCCTAATTATTTCCAAACCCCCAATTTAATTAAACCCTAATTGAATTAAACCCTAATTGAATTAAACTAGGAAACCCTAATTATTTACAAACCCCCAATTTAATTAAACCCTAATCGAATAAAACCCTAATTAAATTAAACCATGAAACCCTAATTAATTTTAAGCCCCCAATTTAATTAAACCCTAAATTAATTAAACCCTAATTAACTTAACCAGGAAACCCTAAGTATTTTCAACCCCCAATTTTATTAAACCATAAACCCTTATCAATTAAACCACGTTCCAGCTTTTATTTCCCAAAATCTAAAAAGTCAAAAACTCAAGATCGAAAATCAAAACTCAAAAAACTCAAAATCGAGAAGTCAAAAACTCAAGATCCTAAAACTCAAATCACAAATCGAAAAGTCAAAACTCAAGATTCAAACACAAAAACTCAAAACTCAAAGCTAAAAATCAAACTCAAACTCAAAAACTCAAAACTCAAAAGCTCAAACTCAAAGTTAAACTCAAAGTCAACACTCAAACTCAAGATCCGAAACTCAAACTCAAAAACTCAAAGTCAAAACATAAGAGTTTACAAGTTAAACATACATGCAACCCCAAAAAATAAAACTCAAGACTCCAAATCAAACATGCAAGTGGTATACCATCAATGTGAATCTAAACCCGAATCGAAGAGTGGCTCGAATCGTATTAATGCGAGAAAGACAAAAGGAGGACACGCTGCTCAATAGGAGTCGGAACGAATCGAAACGACTAAAGGGGGGCTTTATAGAGAGAAGCGCGAAGAGAGCAGAGCTGTGGTAGGATCTAAAACCGGTAGGTTGGTAAAGCGGATTTAGGTATCACACGAGGGCCGGTGCCCCAGGCTGTAGGCCGTGGGGCGGTGGCCTGGTGGGGAATATATGGGCCGAGCCTGCAGGGGGGGAGTGGGGGAATAAACGCATGCAGGGGCCGGGGATAAACGGACGACCGAATCATTTCGCATCAAGCTCGTCCGGGTCCTCAATAACCCGCATTTTAACGCTTTGGCGCTTTCACGCTTGCAAAAAGTAACTCGAGCAACGCAGCCGAACTATTTCGAAGCCGAACACGCGAACCTAACCGGTCCATCGGCTCCGGCCACGTGCCTACTGGTATCTCCAAATGAGATAGTTAGAATTATCCAACTTGTCTTGAATGGTATGACTAAAGCTGGTTAAACCAACTGAACCATTCAAAATTTCATTAGAAATGGCAGCAAAAAGTACAGGAAAAGCCATTTGCAAAACTAATGATATAGAAATGATAAACGACGGAAGTTAGAGACTCAATGATACCATGAAAGATTGAAGAAGAAGATGATTTTTATTGATGATCAAAAGTTTATAATACATGAGCTATTTATAGAATACACAAACCATATCATCTAATCTATCATTCAAAATTTAAATAATACATTTCGAATTCAAACTCTCCCTAACATTGTGGAGAGGATCACATTTATTACAACAAGACCTGACCTATCCATATCAGAGATCAGCCATCCTATTCTTCAGTTAACAGCTTTGAGTTGCTTGCTTGAGTCGAGCCTTGTTATCATGAGGGAATGGATAAAATCGTACGCACTTTTAACTGAAAAAATACCCTTTGAATGAGGACCCCATACCAATGTGTCTGGTTGGTTTAGATGATTGAGTGACATCTTAATTATAGCTTCGTTATCCACTTCGAAGAACTTCGATCTAATCTTATTTGTTTTCCATGTGCCACTTCCTTCCTCTATGAAATCCGAGACAAAGGACTCTTGAAATCCCTGAGGAGCTGGAGTAATCGGTTTGCAACAAGAGGTATGACTCATCCAATTGTGTTTCCAGATCTTCATTCTTCTACCATCTCCCAATTTCCATCTAACTCCTTTTTGCATCAGGTGCCTTACTGAAAGCAGACTCCTCCATGTGAAACTTAGTTTTGGTCCCAAGGTTGCAGTCCAATAGTCCCCAGTTGGATAGTACCGAGCTTTGAATGCACGCGCCAATGAACTGTCTTGGTCTATAAGGAGCCTCCAGACTTGTTTGCAGAGCAATGCCTGGTTGAAGTGATGCATGTCCCTGAACCCCAATCCACTATGTTTTTTGTCTCTGCTCAATGTATCTTTTTATTACTAGTATCAGACCCCCATCAATAGTTAGCTAGAGGATAGTGAATTTCCTTATAAATCTGTATAGGGATAAGGAAACACTGCATCGAATAAGTGGGTATAGCTTGTAAAACCATTGTATAAAGACTCCTTTCCCTGCTTTGGAAAGTAGTCTAGGTCTCCAATCATCTATCCTGAGCTTCACCCTCTCTTGTAGAGAGGTGAAAATGATCCTTAAAAAATGGAATGCAAGAACTACTAAGATTTCTCTAGCCGTGTACTCAGGTGTTTGCGTTATCTGACGCCCAAAACATTATCAACGTTTATGGTATTTAGAATACATATAAAAATGAATAAGTGAAAAGGGATGACTCGAAGCTCAATATTTGAATAACTGGATTTAAATATGATAACAAAAATAATGATACTTAACAATGAAATGTACTCAGAGAAGTACTCCATAAAAAATAGACACTGATTGTGCTTTCTGATAATGAAAAAGAGGAAGGAATAAGAGTATATGCCTTGAATTTTGATCACCTCTGATTTCTGAATATGATGAAATCCGGCTATGCATCTGTGGCTGAGAGAGGCCCCTCTTCATGCAGATCTTCCCCCCTGGCCCCTTTTACAAAGATTACCAGATTTTATATTTTCACTAATCTAATTAACCTTTCTCAATGATGCTGGAAGTCTCTAGTTTTTGATTTCTTCATTTTTTGAAGAAATAATACTATGAACAGGGATAGCCAATTAGCCATCCGATGCAATTTGGTAAAGGTTTTCCATTATAGGATTAGGCATTTTAGTAATGGTTGAATATTAAGAAGAGAGAATTATATTGTTTGACTCTCATCATCTGGCATAATGTGTGAAAAATATAGTTTCATCTCAAAAAGATAAGCTCATTTTAAAATGCACAAAGTTTTAAGATAATTTTAAATTTAACTCACATAATCAAATTTCTCTCTATTATTTCTTTTTCTTTTTGATAAAAAGAAAATCTAAAATAAAATTTTTTAATTGGGAAATGGTAATTTTAACAAATAGTGATGAAGTGAGTAATAAGTAATAACCAGTTTCATCTTGACGCTTGACAAAGCAAAACTAATTCGGGTGTTCTTGAATTTGTACTTCAAGATTAAAAAAAAAAATGTTTTCGTTTTATATAATAATGCTTGGACTTGACGTCATCCATTTCGAACAGTTTGAAAACAATGTATACAAACACAATTACTCCGAAATTTCATTCTTAAAAAAATATGAAGTATCTAACTTTCCATGTATGAGTTGTTTGTTACTGCTAAGTCTAACTAAATCTTCAATTCTACCCACCATAGTGCCGACAAGTAAAATCTTTAAAAAACTAAACGAGATAAGACACATTATTAGGAAAACTATAGAATGAGAAAAAAAAAACAGAATCAACAAACACAGTCCCACATGGGTATAATGACCATTACTTTCCCGTGCATATATTACCAATGTCCTAATTTCTAAGACACAAAATTTTAATCATTTTACTCTATCATTCCTCCCAAATTTGTTGCGCTTTGAAATCACTTTCATCCCATAATCTATACTATTTGTGAATATAAACACAAATATTGTTTTCTATCGATAAAATTAGTGAGTTGGAACTTGAAAGTTTTCCAACCCACACTCCATATGGCTCTTGTTATATAAAGACACAAATATTTATCCTTACACGTGACTACATTTGAATCTAGATACAAATCTCCTCATAAATACGCTACCGAATTGATCATTGATTGAACAAATTATATTCCTCGCAAGATAATCTAAATGTGTAGTAAAGATAATGCTTCGAAAGAAGGGCCTCTAATCTACCGAGGAACCTTAAGATTACTTAAGTTAATTGTAATTGTTGAGAGAAATATGTGATTTGGATTGATTGACTAAAAATAAATAAACTTTAAACTAGCAATGCAACGTGCGGGATAACCTTTATGAATGTATCACTGCGGAAAGATCGTGACTTTACCATCAAAGAGTGATTTCTACCCAAATAATAGATTTATCAATAATAGGATCCACTCTCAAGTTTAGTTCGGTATAATTGCTCGATTCGCATGTTTCACCGAGTGTTCCTAGTTTAATTTGAATCTTCTATGTCACTAGTGAAATTTAATTAGTTAAAACCCGGTCAAGAAATCTATTGTAATCAATTCATGCTATGTATACCGTATAACAACCCACCAATTAATCCAATCAAGCGATCTATTACGATTCCTCTTCTGCACCGAGGGCCATAATTACTCGGTGGATTCCCTAAGTATAAAAAGCACTCTACGGATTCTAAAACAATCAACCAAATGTACCCAATGATTAATACTAGTGTATTTATAAGAATCTAAAATTCCTTGATAAACATCACAAGCGCAGAATATCAAAACCCTCATAAAGAATAATAAATTTAATACATTAATGAAATAAATAATAGATATTATTCTTGAAAGATAAATTAATCCAGAGTTCAAAAAACGTAATAAAAATACTGAAGAATCGCCTTCAACGAATACTTATAAAAATCAAAAAGAGTAATAGCAACTGTTGCTAAAGTGAAGCAAGAATATTAATGCTGATTCTGCTATGAAGCCCTGTTTTTTTTTTTTTTAATAATTATTTAACTCCTATTTTTATTCTCTCTCGCAGTAAATCTACCACTTTTTTCTTCTCAATTTCACTATACTTTTGCCCAATTTAAAATTCATGACTCTACCGCAAATTATTTTTTAACCATTTCCTGCCTAAATTGAAGATATCTTTCCCAAATAATAATAAAACATCGAACGGATAATTCATAATATTCAGAAATTAAACCACCAAAACAACTTAAATTATGAGTAATGGGGAGTACCAAAAACTGTCCTAAAAACTATGACAAATATTCGCTAATCAATTGTACACCGATTTACTAGATTTCACCATATTCAAATAAGATAAGTTCAGATATATGGCCTCTGGCCTGCTTGACAATCGACATATTGTGATTAACTCGCATCGACATTGTGCAAGCATGAATACTTACTGTGATCCGCTACGATCTTTCCTTATATTAATATATTACTCTTATAAATCGCCCTCAAGCAGATCACACAAACAGATAACATTAAACTATACGCGAGTGGGAGATGTTCGACCATCTTCTTGCTCGAGGGGGCTCCTGATTCCATCCAGGAGACACTCCATGCTGGAATACTGGAAAGTACTCATATATTCATGACTATACCACAGTTAAAAATGGATTAGTAGACAATATATTAAAAATTAATATTTTTAAGGTAAATCAAAAAGAACACATTTTTACCTCTAATAATGTGAAACATCTAGCCATCTGTTTTGCATCAACTCTCGATGCCATCCCTAGGTGATGGTATAGATATGCGAGAGTGGCTGCTCCCCAGGCAAACTCAAATACCTCAGTAATGTCATTCATCAACGCAATATACATCGGAGGTATACCCTCACCAGATTTGTCCACAAATAATGTGCATCCCAACAGATAAGCTAAATAAGAAGATGTACGACGTTGCGGAGTCATAACCTCGGGGTTTTTACAGAGCTTCCGTAGATAATCCAACTTGAGGCTGTTCCAGTCAATACCATCCACTATAAGCTCGCCAATAGCAAGATCTAATGGTCACGTACTGGATGTCCGGAACTCCTAATGCCCAAAATCTGTTCAACGTAGTGAAAGGTGATTGTCATCTCACCGAATGGCATCTCTCGATAAATGATGTGATAATGGACATGTTGGGACGTTTGAAAGTGATGCCACGAAGGTGCGACAAAAAGTTGTCTGCAATTAGAGGAGAATATTAGAATGTATACTGTTAGCTAAGCAAACTTTATTAATGAACTAGAAGTTCAAACTTTAACATACCCATATTACTTACTCGTGACAAACTCCATGAACTGTGCTTGCTCAACTCCATCCCGAAGATGTCCGAACTCATCTGAAAGATTCGACAGATCCCAAATTTTTAACGATGTTCCCCGAGTGTGAACATCCAAAGTTTTACTGCTAATGTCCACCAAAACCAAAAGAATACTCTTGGATCCGAAGCGACCGTCTCCTGGATCCCTCCATTCCTCCTCGACTTGAACCTTGCTAATAAAAACCAAATTTATTCTAAAAAGTACAAAAAAGAGAGAATAGATGTCATGTAACTAAAAATCAGTAAATCTCAAGAAAATTAAATATCCTTTCTAAGCTTTAAGAACCTAATCTTAATATACGGGTTGAGAAAAGAAGCTAAAGTTGATAATTAGTATATTACCTTGTTGCAACTAATTTTTAACAAGAAATATAATGGTACGGAAGCTCAAGCAATCAAATTAAAAATGATTTTATGGCTGAGGAAATAGCTGTGAAAATATATTGTAGGTCGCAAACTGTGTCGTTTTTTGCTAATACAGTAAAAACTCTATAAATTAATATCATGTATCTAAAATTTATTAATTTAGAGAAATATTAATTTACTTCATAAATTAATAATTTATTAATTTAAAGCAGCTTTTTAATAAATGAACACACGTATATCTGTAACGATTTATCAATTTTTGAGATTGATGACGTAGAAGATCTGTAAGATACTTCCAAAGAGTGCTTTTGGGATGCAAAGTACATAATAAAGAAATAAGATTAATCGGAAGATAAAATTTATTATCGATAGCTTTAACTCCGTTACGCTAAATTCAAGACCTTCATGGCCAAAACTCTTTCAAAACGTATGCTATAATTCAAAAACATAACACTGTAACCCTATTGGATGCAATAAGAAAATTGGAGATAAACTCATCAAGATTTGAACTTTAAACAAAGAAACAACTATAGATTCATGTATTTTCATTAAGCTCGTAATAATTAGTTTTTCAATTTCTAAGAATTATTAATTTACATTTTCTTGGATCCTATATTATAAAAGTGGATTAGCCTTTTCAAAAAATATTATTCTTATTATTTTATCGATTTTTGTAATTTTTTTTAAATCGTCGAAGTCTAGATCGAATAAATTTATTATTTTAAAGCTATTAATTTATGTAGCTTACTGTAGGTCCAATGACTCAGTCATATACTTGTTGCTAGATGGCCAATTTTACTTCCATACTGAGTGAACTATTTGTTTTAATCACCTGGGATGATTGTGTACTTAATATGTTGCTTTCTAGATTCAAACCATTTATTGTGAATTTGATATAGTAATCTTCCTATTGAATTATAACCTATTACCTAGTGTAGTAATCTTCCTATTAAAAGCATTGTATGTGTTACCTCCCCGTCACTCCCCCGGCCCCCCGACGCCTGCTGCCCCTTCCCCGTGCCCCTCGTCACTGGGACATCCCAGTTAGCAAGTGTTTCTCTGCCGGAGGCCATTTCAAGTCATGGTCTTCCAAAAAAGAGCTCCAGCCTCTAGACATCACAGATTGGGGAGCATACTCAAGTAAAGAAATTCATGGGTTTCAACATCATCACCTTCTAGTTCTAAATCTAGATGTTCAATTATTCCCTCATCCCAATTCACCCCCATGTCAGTTGGTTCAAATTCAAATGGTTCACCATTGAGCCCTTCAACTCCTAAAACTCCTAGGTCGTCACTTCCACCACGATCTCCTAGGAAATGGCTGGGAGAGGCCAAGTCCTGGTCGGGGGCAAGTAAATTTGCAGTGGGCCTGGGGTATTCAAGTTGCTTCTCTACCAACCTCTACTTACTCTTCAAAATTGTTATCTTTTATTATCCCATTTGTTCGTGGATTTAATGATGTAAAAAAGGATG
Source organism: Lithospermum erythrorhizon (assembly GCA_019722365.1). Classification (NCBI taxonomy): domain Eukaryota; kingdom Viridiplantae; phylum Streptophyta; class Magnoliopsida; order Boraginales; family Boraginaceae; genus Lithospermum; species Lithospermum erythrorhizon. The sequence continues at coordinate 92,648 of JADFUC010000306.1, forward strand.
GAAATCAGAGGTATGTGGCAAAAGAGCACTCCAAGTATACGACAGTCTTAGAATGAGAATAAGTTTATGGAAGTAGCGTGGTTCTGATCTAACGAAAATCGGCCCTTTACAACAATATACCGCTCGGGTCGTGTAACCATTGGAGCAAAAACATCTCTCACTTCGGTGACGGATGTGCCCCTCAAGACAAATGGATGTCCTTTCTTTCCGTAAGAGGGACACGTTATTGCTACTAGGTCTAATATTCGGAGTGGAACGTAACCCGCCTCAATGTTTCCATTCAAACTTCTCTCAACCCCTTAGCCGCATATAGAAAAGAGGGAGCAGTAGAAGGAAGGTTTGTGATTCACCGTGACGCAGGACGCAATGCGGAACTATGGGAAGCTTAAGAATTGTAAATCATGATCTCATCTTAGCTTAGCTTCCATCGCTAGTGTATCTTCAGTCTTTTACTTTATAGATGTAATAAGAGATGAGCAAAGGATATAAACAATTTTTCTCAAAAAATGAGAGATAAAAGAGCACGTATCCCAAGCCCTTGCTCCCCTATTGATGTATCGCGGCCCTCCCGCCGCTTCAGCACTACGAATGCCTCGACGAGTTTGATGGTAGTCATCTTCTTGTCAATACTCTTCGCCCCTTGGTCAATGTAAGAAAAGGGAAGTACATTGAAGTCACTTAATAGTGAAGAAAGTTCCATTATGTTTATAGGCGCATACGGGCAAAGATGTTTTTCATTGTGGTTCACCTTCATATTTTTCAAGGTGGTCTATATCATGGGTGCCTAGTTTCTTTTCTTTTCAATATTTTTGTCTCCATATGGACAACATGATGAATCACATACCTACCGCAATCACAAAGTTGGAATATTCCCGACGAGTATGCTTAAGTGCGAAACGTGTTACTCAAGTTTTCATTTTATATTGGTATAATCGTATTATTTATCTTAAATATTTTATTCTATGATACTTTTAGCATCACTCTTTTAACATATTGTTCTACATGTGCAGCTTCATATGACCGAGGATATTGATTTCAATCCCTAGTCCTATTAATTTTATTTGTATGCTCATCATGACCAAAAGTGCCGACAACTTGATCGTATCTCTTACAAAGATAGGATAGACTTCTTCAATCAAATCATCAATGCGAGCAAATGATAGGATATGAAATAAGTGTTGTTTTGTTTTATTTTTCCGGGTGTCAGATATTGTAATAATATGTTATTTTGCCTATATAGTAATGGACTAATCTGTATAATATTATCAATAAGAGAAGCTAGTGGTGACTCCTTAAAATCGCCGTGGTTTTTACTTCGTGTCGAAGAGGTTTTCCACATATAAATCGCTTATGTTGATTTCATTTCTTGTTAATTTTGTATTATTAAATTATTAAAATTATCGTTAATTATTAAAAATTAATGTTTAATTTATTAAATTGAGTTATTAATGCTCTATAATTTATACAAGGTCATTTTATTTTCTCACCCTTGCAATACAATGCAAATCTGAATTTGGGTGGTCCACTTGTTCGTTATAGAAACCAACCCGCGGGCGTGTTTCTTCCAATAAAGAAAACAATGCACAACGTGTATGAGATTGCGGCAATTATAAAGTACCAACTCCATGAAATGCATGTTCGTTGTACTAACCAACAACGAATCATTTGCCAACAAATGAACTATTTGTCGTTATATTAATCTAATTATACGTAGTGAGGTATGATTTTAACTACCCACGCTGGTTAGTTATTATAAATATTTATTATGTCTTATATTACCGACAGCATGGGGTTGCAGTTGAATGCTTTCCAACCCACACTACGCGGTTTGTTATATTACCGAATTATGCTGTGAAAAGCGAGGTGGAAGTGTTTTCCAATCCACACTCCATGCGGTCGGTTGTTATAAATATGTATATATTATCAATTATTATGGAGCTGGGGTGAAAGTGCTTTCCAACCCACACCTACGCTTATCAGTAGTGGGCAAAAATGGTCAAAATTCTTTATACCTTGGGAATTTTTAGGCCTTAAATTAGTTTTTACCATTTGCTTTCATTAAAGCCACAAGATAAATTGATTCGAATCGATAAAGCTGTATATTTTTCAACCTTTGACTAAGATCAATTGTACGTGTTTTTGCACTCCAAAGACAACAAGTGACAACAAGATATTAATAAATAGACGTTAATTGATTTAAATAGTAATCAATAGGATTATCCCCTAATAGATGATATATAATCATTAGTCCACACGATAAACACTATTTTTTAGCGTAACGGTGAGCCCTTCATGGTGTTTATTACTGGGTTCTCAAATGTCGCTTTGATATTGCACTATTACCTTGATCTGGCGCAATTTAGCAATTCTAATCCAACGTTTCATGAGATATACATGTATACTTTTTTTAATGAAAAATGGAGTATATAAAATAGTTAATGGAACAATGGAGTCTTGCTTGAGTCAACTATTTAAAGAGATGTAATGCTTCAGTTCTATTACGAAAATTAATGAAAAGTTTGCTTAATTGCAAAAAAGTCTCTCTCTCCATCTTATTTTCTGGAGCTTTATTCCAACTCCGAATAAAAACTATCTATCTTTTATCCCTTATTTTTTAATTTCGTCGCATCGAACTCGAGCAATTCCGACTAATCATATTGTATCAATAATTAGGCAATATTATCTATGATATTATTAACCAATGCTCCAATTGCAGTGTAAGATGAACCACCCTCCACAACAACCTCCCTACTCTTCTCCATCATCTCCTTCACCTGCTTCCTCATGACTTCAATCTCCTCACCTTCCATTGCCATCATCTTCCTTATCCCACTTTCAATCTCATCTGCAGTTACAAAACACAAACTATTTCCATGAAAATCTGTGTTGAAGTCCATCTTAATATCCATAGCCATTTCTAACTCTTTCACCATCTGGAAAGCATTCACCTGTTGCTCTGGTATACACACGGCGAAGTCCCCATTAGTACCCACTCCACACGCTCTCCAACGCTGAATTCCACCTGCAATATAGCAACAACCCGCCCACAGCTGTGATAGCTTGACCGCCATCCGCGTGTGCCCACCCTCTATAACTCTCCCAGTATCTTTGGTCATTTCCAGGAACCCTTCAGGTAATACCTCCTCAGGATTTGCCAAGCCAGCGAAACTTCAGTTCTGGGTGTCACGCATCCTCAATAAACTATAAAACCTTTGTTACTTTTTCTCCAGTAATGCTGATTTCCATAACTTGTTTTTCATCAAAGGATCCCATACTCCCAAAGCATAAGAACAATAACTGAAGACGAGCGTAAATCAGTTTACATCATTATTTTCTATTTCATCATTTGTATTCTCTTTGCTGTGGCAAAAATAGGACCTACAGGATAAACAGGGGGATTCTTCCCTTGGGATAGAACTTGAACCACAGTTGGCTCAAGCTCTGTGAAAGTATTGATGATAATTCACTTCACATCATTTCTAAACATTCTTCCCATGTGCAATGTCATATCATGGCCAAATCCTCCTTCCCTCACTATTGAAAGAAACACACTAATGGGTACTTCATTCACAAAGCCTGGAATTGATAACATGGCATCCGAGTCCTTGCACATTGAAGAATCCTGATTATGCTCATCAACTTGTTCTTGAATGAAGAGTATAAAACTAAGCATTGATGCATTAGATGTGTAATATAAATATGTTGGTAATCCGAATTCATTTGCCACTTCTATCTGGTAGTACAGAACATATCAATCACGAACCCACCAAGCTGGTGATGATGTTGGTTCGTGGACAAACGTTCTGAAACGCTGTTTGTAACATGAGATTTCTGAATTCCGATAAGCTTGAAAAAGAACATACTTGCTTCAGGTTTGGTTTTCATGAGCTCTTTCACTGCATCATCTTGAGGGAGGTCTATAAGTTGTAGCCGAGGAATGCTAATAGGGTTGTTATCTGATTTGGGTTCGACAGTGGGAAGCTTTATTAAGAGGATTGTTGCAGATAGTCTCTCATCTCTCTTCAGAAGGATTTTTGCCATTTCTATGGTGGAGAATAGGTGGCCTTGTCCCGGGGTTGGGATGAAGATGAGCTCTACTGACTTTTCCATATTCTTTGAAGATTGTATGTCTTCTTTCATATTCCGTCATTGGTGATTCATACTTTCATTTTCAATAAAAACGTTGTGAAAGGTCTTCTCATTAAGTTCCACTTTGGTCTAGCTAAATCTACTCCTTTCAGTTTCAATTTATCTTATCTTAACATATCATGATTCATGTAGTTTTGCCTATATATAAGAAGCATTCAAATAAGGAAGTAGCCTCTACAGAATTTAGTGGATTAATTAAATTGATAGTCTCAAGAGAAAAATTGAACCAATAATCCAATAATTTCTCTATACTAGTTAGTAGTTACACAAGTTACTCGCAGCAGATTCATTTGGCTTCCTATAGAGGTGCGCCTTTGAGTTCCAATTCCTGGTTTTCACCATAGCAAATGGATTGATTCAGACTGTCAAAGGATGTATTATTCCTAGCATATGATCATCATTCTACCGAACGATATATAAAATTCTGACAGAAGAGCACTGGATTACTCATGCTCAACAGTCCTACAAGAAAATATTTAATTCACAAATAGGAACTCCAAAATAGACAAAAGAAGTATCCTCCATATTAGTGGTGAGGCTTACTTTGGCTTGTCTGTTAAGTTCACCAATGACCTCATTACACCTGGACTGATTCGGTCAGCAAGAACTCCTTTCTCCGATATCCAAAATGATTGCTCCTTCACATAGCTTTGCAGTTTTTTTATTCGTAATGAAGCTGTTCTTGGATCTGCATTTAATTTGTACCAGATTAAGTCCAAACATGAAATTACAAAAGAAGAGAATCGAACTTTGGGAGAAATTGGGAATGAAACGAAAAATTACCATCTCTCCCATTAATTTACATATACTAAACACCTCTCAAGGAATCCTATATGCATTTTTTTATTATTCATTTTACATTTCCATCGTACCAACTCCTCGTACACAAGTACACACCACATCGCACGCTTTGACTAGTGAACCGCATGGATAACTTACAATTCCATTCGAACACGTAACTCACAAATCATGGCGTATTAGAACAAAATCATAAACTTTGAGGGTGTAAATGATTCTCAGCATTGTGAATTACTTGGGATTTACCTACATCATGTTTCCTCAGAAACAGTTATGTAATTCTAGATGTTTATATCTTCTTAAGCATTGTTACAAATCAAATTTCACTAATAATTGTATAAGAATTGACTGTTAAATGGAAGAATTTAATACAACTTAGACAAAAGAGACCTTCCACATCTTGTAGATATTTTAAACGGAACAATATAATAGCTGAAGTTTCCATTCATCTAGGGAGGACACCTAGTTACCAAAGTAACGTAGTATAACAGAACTAATATGCAATCAGCAAAGGGAAGTCCATCTACATCAATATATCATTTGCAGATAGAGTGGTTGTCAAGTGATCGAAGAAATTTAGAAGAATGTTATAGGAAAGGGCAACAATATCAAATCCGGTAAAATGCTATATTCCTCTACAACAAATACTGAAATATACTCCTTTCATCCCAATAAAAGACGTTTCACATTTTTGTATGCTTGTAACTTCAAATTTAACCTTAAATATATTTGTTTCATGTTTTGTATAATATTTTATAAAATATATCAAACGAAAAGAAATTAAAATTTATTTTTTCTCGACAGTTTTTATCAAATATTATGTAGGAGTACCAAAAATATCATTCCATTGGGGAGACAACATAGGCTTTTGTAAATTACAATTGGCTTTCTGGCATTATACTAAAAGCCCTCTCTGACCATTTACAAGGTAATTAAACTGAGACATGAATTACTCATGTTTGACTGTATACATAACAACCAAAAGTAAATTGCAAATCTAGTTTGTTAAAATGCAACAAGCAAATGAAAATCAGAATAAGTTTTTCAGGTTACTAACATTTCTTCCTTGCACGTAGACATACAAACTTTCACACATTCACATTGTTTCTTGAGAAAGAGGAAAAGTTTTCAGATAATATCGTGTAAAATCTAATTAGCATAAAACGTAACCCCACTTGAGTGACTTGACACATAAATTGTAAGAAAACAAGAGAACAACAATAAACATCACCTTTCTCCACAAGTTTTTTCTCATTACACTACTTTTTGTCGTCTGAGCCCTCTTCCTCAATGCTGTAAGAGCTTCCCGGGTCCCCTTCTTAACTCCTCTCGGGACAGCACAACTAGCTACAATTCAAAAGTTATGAGTCTGTGAAATATATATAACAATCTTGTACTTAAAATCCCAAACCATATTCAGATCATGGTCACCTGTTGCCGAGCTAATAAAAACTTTTCTGATTCAATTTCAACTTCTGTAAGCTTTTCCTTAAATTCTTTCATTGACTCATCCATTTTTTGTTTCTTATTATATAACAAAAACTGAAAAAACAAAAAAAATGGGAATAAGAATCGACTCAAATTTAAACTTGGTAAAACGAAAACGGAAACAGGAAGAACGCGTCCCTATAAAAAAAACCATCAATATCAAGGATTTAAAATGAACAAATAAAATCAAGCTTTAGACTTTAAGGATCTCATCTTTTCTAATAGGAAAAAGTTACCTCCTGATGGCGGATCTGGCCAAGTCTACTTTCTCCTTTATTGCTACATACAAGGCTGATAAAGTCACCTGGGTTGGATGTTAGAGAAGTGGGCTTGTCCTGCCTGGACTCTTTTCTGTTTTTGACTAAGTTCAAGAGGTTGCAACTTGGGAGTGAGAAAGAGAAACCGAAACAACCCACCACCGTCACCATTACCACCACCGTCCGAGTCCGAGGGCAATAATGAAGTGGGCTTGTGCTGCCTGGACTCTTTTCTGTTTTTGACTTGTAGGAGAATGGTCTTTCAGGGCACACTGTTGTATTGGCCAACTATTTTTTAATAAGCTCGCTTATTAACAAAATAAAAAGGACAACAAGTTTGTATAAAAATTTAGTTCCATTTGAAGAGCATAACCGGACATAGGACTCCAAATCCGTAAAGTAGAGGTAAATTTTTTTTAAAACAATATCGTTTTTTTTTTTTTTTTAAAGATGCGCCGTAACAACATCATTTTCAACTTCAAGATTTTTATCCTATTAATCAATCAAAACAAGCTTTATCCAATAACTCTCATAATTAAAATCTATAATTTAGAATTAATATTCCCTCCGATTTTTTTTAGTCATTATTCTAAGAAAAGTACCTAATTCTCTAATGTCATTCATCTTAATTGATGTGAAAATAAGCAAGCATTTACAACTAAAAAACCGAAGAAAGCACCAAACCAAAAGATCGAGAGCCAACAATTAATAAAGATGATTAACAATAAGCAAATTTGAAGATCAATAACAATAAAAAAGAAGATTAACAATTAATAATTAAAGAAGATGATTAACAACTAATAATTATAAAAGATGATTATAACTAAAAAAAAATGATTAATAGTTAGTAATTAACAAGGATTTGAAGAGAAAAATGAATAAAAGAATCCTACTAACAAGTTTTGAACCTTTGCAAACAACTAATTAGCCTTCCACCTTCCTTCCAATTGCACTACAATTATACTCACTAACGCTCTTCCGTTTTCTAATCATCCTAATATATAATCGGATTTTTTTTTAAAATTCGTGATGCAATTTTTGGTGCATCCGCCTACGCCCTATGCCCTAATTTCTCGATACTAAACCTAGCAAAACGTGGAAACTAAAGAGATCAAACAGTAAAGAAGGGTGAAAAATGAGAAACATCGAGCAACATATGATAACACATCAAGATTTCAAGAGCTAAGAGCGACGAAATTCTACGTAAAAAGTCACAAAGGTGTTAATTGACGTTTGTCAACTTACTTAGTGATTCATATATAAATATGCGGACCTGACCCATTAGCACGGCTCCATAAAATAACCCGGCCAAGGCCTCTGTACCGTCATTAATGTAACCGACTGCTGACAAGTGGCATAATCGTAAATCCATGTGAACTTTATCCACCTCTATAAATACTCCACCTCATAATGCTTTTCTCTAAGCACTCTTTATATTTCAATTACATTCACTAAATTCCAATATTATTACTGATCGTCGGAGTATCCCAATCGCTATCTCAAGGGTTGCGCTTCGTGCACCATGGATCAAGTTGTCAATTTCTAAGGACTCTCGCAGATCTAACCACTCCCAATAATTCGCCAAGCAATGTGGAGAGCACATTCTGCACTATCCATGTGGAGAACCATTTAATTCATTTGACTATGTCACCGATAACCCACATGGCGAAATTCAGATTCCAATTGTCGAGAGTCCAATAGATAATCCAAGTTTTGCAAAGACTATGTAACCGATGCATCAAGTGAAAACGCCCGAAGGGCATGAAAAACAAACACTACTAATACAAACATGTCTGGAAACAATATAAACCACACAAATGAGACACACATACCTCACAAATAACCTCAAACGAACTTGTATAAATCAAGCATCTCGGCGGATATCGAGCCTGGACAGAGGTGTGTGTATTAATTTGAGGCCTCAGAGCTTGAGCGAGAAGACAACGGCCTTCAGATATACCCATTATTCAAGGGATAAAGCCATGTCTGAAAGCAGTAAGGCGCCAAGTGCCCATAATAATCACGCGGTAGCGCTAAAAGGCCCAGCACTACTGCAGTACCTCGCAACTCCAAAGCGACCCATTACACAAAGGTTCCAAAAAGAGCTTGAGGATATAAAGGAAATGATAAAGGAACTTATGCCCACTGCCGCCACACGGCGGGAGTGTAAGACTAAATGCCATATTCACGCATGCGCTAGATGTTTATCAAAAGGATTCTACCTAGTTTACTCATTTCGCTAAGTGAAGTGACTCATAAAATATTTTATAGATTTCTCTAAGATGACACAATAACATCGAACAACCCCATATATACAATAAAGCATCTTTAACAGTCTGAATGAAAAAGCCTTGGATGGTATATGGCATTACCGCTTAAATCCATAGATACATACCAACAAACATCGGGTGCCTTCATCGCAAAATTTGGATCCGGCATCCAAGCTCAGGATGAAAGAGCACTTATGGATATTGAGCAAGAGCCAATTGAATCCCTGAAGAGCTATCAAAAGCACTACAATGATATTTTATTGACTATCCCTGAAGTCAACAAGAAAGTAGCTTACACTCTGCCTTTTCCGCAGGGTTATGGAAGTAAAAAGTTTAAATCAACGCCATTGTCCAAAGATTAGTTGACAACAGTAGTCAAACACATGCTCAGGAGGAATCGAACAACAAAAAACTAAAGGCAAAGATTACGGATGTCACCTGTGTTTATTGACGCTCAAAATCACCCAGAAAGAACTCATTCTGGGAGCGATTCAGCGACATGGGCAAACCTCCAAGAGACGATATAGACATCCTCGGCAACCTCAGAGATCAAGTTCACGACAAAATGGCTTCGAATATCTAACACCGTGTCAATAGCGGAAGTTTTTTCACAAATAGATTACAAAACCTATCACAAAGCCAAAGGACGGTAAGTCACACTGTGGCCGGGAGCCGATAAGAACCGTTTATTGTGAATATCACTAAGAAAGACGGACATAACACTAATGAATGCCGAATTCTCAAGTACGATTAAGAAGTTAATCAAACGCTTTCGGTACTTAAAGGAATTATAGACACATTAATTACATTCAATTCAAAACCAAGGAGCCTCTTTAAAAGTGATAGTCGCCTCGGACTTAATGAACTATTGTATCAGCGTGTGCACGATACCATTACAGAGGGGCGTAGTCGTGGAGGACGTAGACCTGGCAATTCCAAAGAAAATGTATGCCCGCATATGTCTATTCCTATCGTGAGACAACAGGAAATGCAAGGATGTCTTAATAAGTTTTTTCCATGCGAGTTACGTATCAATTACCGTGATGATCCAGCGGTAATCGCTCCTATAATATTGAATTTCATAAAGGGAGAATTGTGGATACATGCAATTTCAATGATATCTGAGTATTTGAACACTTTTGATGTTTCAGTCATGTCTAATCAAAACAAATAAGGCAATGACCTGGGGTTTAATGGCCATACGATCCATGGGCTGGGAGAGGTTATATTTAGACTTTAAGGTATACGAGTCGATTGGGGTTACCTATTCTAACCTCTTTTATGCACTATTATCTCCCCTATTCACTCAAAGTACGAAGTTTCCTATTCCGGAGTGCATGGGGAAACATATGTGGAGATCGTATAGCGTGTGTACGCTTATGAAACATTAGTTCCTCCTTCCAATAAAGGGAAAAAGTGAATAAGGAAGCAGAGTGTAGGAAATCATATGGAGTGGGGAAATATAGTAAGGAGCCATGTGAAGAAGTGCATAACTCACGAAAAGAAAGAAAAGCTGAAAGAACGGCGAACTATTATGAGGAAGTTCCTTTAAATGTGAGTGCAGATAAAACTTTTCGAATGGGTGATCAAAGCTGTATAAGATCACAAAAAAACTGATAGCATTGGTGAGAGAAGGCGGACATGTTGTGGATAGACCCTAAAGTAGCTGTGCACAAGTTGTATGTTGATTCCACCTTCCAGCCAATCAAACAATAGTTGCTTCAACAATGATTTAAAGAATAAAGAATTGGTGAGTATGCATGACGCTCGTTAAAGCGTCACGCAATCCTCGAAAGTTAAAGTTTCCCAACTGGATCGCTAACGTTGTATTGGTTAAGAAAACAAACAATGAATGGCGGATGCGCACTGACTTCACTAGCCTTAACAAAGCTTGTCCCAAGGACTTCTACCCGCTACCATGTCCGCGACGTGCTGGACGGGCAAATACTTCTGGCATTTAAGTCTTTGATTTTATGGACACCTCCTGAGGGTATCATCAAATCCGAATCCTTCCAGAAGATCAAGAGAAAACTGCTTTCATCACTGAGTATAGCTTATATTGTTGGAAGGTCATGCTGTTTGGGTTAAAAAATGCTGGGGCCACATATCAGCGAATGGTGAATTCCTTATTCGCATCACAAATTGGACGAAATATGGAGATATATGTGGATGATATGTTCGTAAAGTGTAAAACTAAGGCGAATCACATAAAGGTTCTCTTGCCAACACTTTCAAAGTTGCCTATCTAAAAACTATAGACTTTTTCTGGGATTTATTATTTCAACCAACCTTGAAATAATAAATGGCTATAGCCATTTAATGAATTACGATTTATATGTCAGAAGCACTTCAATTGTAAAATTACCTTGTTCAATCAATTGCTTAACTTATTCCAGAAAGTAAATGAACTAGCTCCCACTAAACCTTGCATCGTTCAGTTTCTTCTTCGATCTCGTGAAATCAAACTTTGATTTAATCACAGAAGAATATATCAACTCCGAGATACTTGCTCAAGTCCACACGTGGATCCTTAAGCTTGCATGAATCTCTTAGGTCATTTAGGACATGCAAAGCCGGAAGGCAAATGATTACAATCACGTCCTTAAGCAAAAGCTACCAGCAAAGTAGTTTTACATCCATCCGCTTCAGCCTTCTCAACTACGAAATCGCCTAATGGCCAGATTTCATCTGAATAGTCATGCAAATATTTTAAGCCTTTGTCATTAAGTTTGCCTTGAAAAACCGTGGACATACCATCCGGGTCCGCTTTCTTCAAATACCCACTTACACTTAGTGGTCGAACCTCACTAATTAAGTGTAACAAAGACAAAACCTCGTTTTGGTATATATAAAAACTATCTCAGATTTTATGGCAGTTAGCCATTTCTCGGGTTATCATCGGGTTGGTTTACAACACAACTAAAAGTGTGTTAAAACACATCTATCTTATTAAATGCATATTCTTTAATAACATTACCATCCATACAAATTGACTGCATGTTTGTAATACTGAAGTTAACTTTTCTTTATTTACCTCCGAGTATTCTGCATCAAATGCAGTATTCGTCTGGCTTAATTGCTTCGCTAACAACGTTGCAATACGGGACAATCGTCAGGACACTGCTTCTTACATTGAGTTCCGCAGTACCAACAACAGATCCATTTACCAGAATCATAGTTACCTATATTCTCTTAAAGTTACTACAAAAACGTGATTCCGAATTCGCGTGAATATCTTTTAGTAAAACTGCCACAATTCGCTACGGGAATTGTGATATGCTCGTGGTCAGATGTACAACACATAATCCTGACATGGCATATGGTGAATCATATAGATCAATCAATTTATCAAAGTGGTGTCCTTACTGCGAAACGGGACTCCCAATGGAGATTTGTCTTCACACAAGCAGAATATGTCTATCATAGAATTTAATCAATCTGCGAATTTTATTCGCCTCAGCTTCATGCGATGCATTATTGCTTAACAAGAAAATGTAACCTAAGCTAATAAACGAATTAATATATATATGTCACATATACGTAATCGGGCTTACATCAGACAAGAATCAATTACTATTATAATTTTCAAGGGTTGAATTCCTTTACTACTCAATGTATAAAAAGATTATGTGTAGTTGTGTCTTACCAACCTTTATGAACTTCAAGGTTCATCTTCACCTTGACCCCTTTTAGATTTCAATTTAAAATATCAAGCATTTAAGATTCTAACTCCATTATATCAGTATCTCAATTTTGCAACTCGACATTGATAGTATAATCATTTTCCTTCTAATTCTCGCTTGAGATTTGAATCTCCAATAACAATGTCAAGTATCCATCATCACCCACATTACTTAGAATATTTCTTGGATCACTCAGCTAAACACACATGTTACAACACGTATAAGAATCGGCAAGTGAATTCAGTTTGCCGCTTATGAGCATAGCCAACTAATGAATATTTAATATGGTAGAAATCAACATTTGATTCATTTATGACTATATATTCATTTAATGGAAATACGTTTCTTACTTCTGATGAATCACCATCTAGAAGGTAAATAGAGTGAGTTGTATACTCACTCGTGTATTCCAATTCTATTTCACTCAAATGATCTCAAGTCATCTTATTGGAGTATGACTTATTCATATCATCATTTGCCTCTTTCATTAGGGTATCAAATAATGCATCGTGAAATTGTCACATAATATTCCCGATATATTCAAGGGTTCTAACACCGGATTGATGCCTCTAAGGAGCCATTTGAATACATTCAAGTCTTATATGTACTTTCCCCACCCTTTATACTTCATAACGAAGCATAATTTATATATAACAAGTTGTAATTTATAGTGTATGGAAATAACATTTAAGTTTCTTTTCGGGTTATGTACACAACATGCATATACAATCTCAACATAGACCTCGTGTTAAATTATGTCTATTTCAAAAGGGATATAACATTAATTTGTCCATTGAAGATGCTTAAAAGTTGGTTTGTCAAACATGACTTCGAAAGGTTCTACAGCTGAAAGTATTTAAGTTGTAAGTTAATTTTAGGTAAGCAGAACAACTTTCAATAAGTGAATTTATTCGATTCATTGTGTTTCAACTACATTGAACATACTCTTACTTGTATCATCAACTAGTGATACATCTAAGATAGAATTGTGTACTATTTCTTTGGTATACAAAATTGAAATATATCATCCATTGTGTTTTAACTTCATTAAACATAATTTTTACTTAAGTATCTTATCAAGTACGCTTTTTAAAATCGTAACGATGTCTCATTCCTTGATAATACATTACTCATGTCGATTATATACTTAATTCGGACTCTGATAGCATTTATATGGTCCTCCAGTAATCTTATCAATCCGATGTATCATTCAATAATCTCATATCCTTGATTAACTTGTATACAAACTAAATCAAGTTTATCCCATCTCCCACTCAAGTCTAGTAAAAGTTAACTCAGCCTTTATCCTAGCAAGATTGGAACTTAAGTCTTGTTAAGCGCTTATTTTCACAAGTATTTACCAATTGTTTGTTATTCAAATATCATATCTTTTAAGCAGTTAAGAATACAACATTCATCTAATCACGATCACCGATAGATGGAAATGAGTAAGTGTCCATATTAAATATGACATCAAGTTTACCACATAAGTCCAAAGAAAACAAGCAGTTTCAAACTATTCATGGATGATTTAAACCGTGTGCCTTTAAATATAGTCACCACCTATCAATACGTAAGAGTCTAATTTATCTTCTTTTTGTGCCTCAGATTCCTCGCCTACTACTATATTTATTCTGTGAACACGATCAAACCACGCGAGTCAAAAATAGTGTCCAAAGACAATGGTAGTTTGTTTACAATGACATAATAATTTTGACGTAAAAATCATTTTGAGATACGAGGTTTTATCAAACCTCTATTTTTATTTCTCAAGTGTTATTAAATATCCTTCTTCGGTGTCTAATATCCGAAAAACGAGATTAACATTAACTTCAAATTTCAGCCTTTTCAGACTCAACTTTACAAGTAACGCCATGAACCAAACAAACAATATTGCTTCTCTAGTTATACAAACCACAAGCTTACGCTTTATCTCAATTCATGAACAAAGTTCATCTTGTTGGATAAAACTAAATAACAATGATACGTGTTGAAACGTAGATACTTATATTCAAGATCGCTCAATAGCTGCTCTCATTTAGCTCTAAAGAGATCGAACCAATTATTTAAAACTTGTATGGGCGAAGCAAGAGAAAATATTTCTATATTAGCCTCATAAAGATCACCACCTTCACCGAGATCAAACACTACCTCTAATCACATCACGAGACGTTGTTCACTTGAACCTAGATTCATGTAACGGTCAATGACAAATGTTCTTTCTAAACGATTGCTGTGATTCATTTCTTGTCTTTTATTAGCACATAACCATCTTCTTAACAATGGCCTAACGAAGGAAAATATATTTAGTATTTGTAACAATTATATTACCACAAGTTTATGAATTTCTTCTTAACTTGTTTTATTTCACACATTAAAGCTATTGCTTAATTTGCCCAATTAACGCGAATAAACAAGCTAAACTTAGCGTACAATCATAATAGGAAATATGCAAATAGATGTCATAGCTTTAAGAAACATTCTAACATATTAAAAATAAGTTATAAATATTATACCTGCATTTCAAATCTCACAAAATGCATGCGTATTTGGGGATTCACAAGGCTTGGAATCCAAACGGCAACAAGGCAACATTTTCAATCTCAACACAACGGTAGATTAACTAATCAATCAGGTACCACTTACAAGTCTTCTGGGTCACTAACACTTGTGGAGGCATTCGACAAACAGTATCACCGTTCCCACAATGCTAGCTTTAAATCACCTATGTTGAACAAATTAAACCAATTCAAGGCTTCTTGGAATCTATCATTCGAAGTTACGCCAACGTCAAAGTAAAAAATCACTCAACATGATCCATCAAGCCATACTTATCATGACACTAGTACACTCTCGCCAACACAACAGTAAGCCTAGTAGCCGTGGATAAGTCAGTGACAACTTTAAATTCCACATACTTTCGCTTAAATGTTAGCCAAGTAGACATACAGCAAGAAAAGCGCAAAGCGATTTATCACTTACAAGCTGTGCAGACGCCGACGCCCCATGCTTCAAATTGGGTTTCGATTGATCACTTACGCTCAAAAGTTGCCCAGGCTTCTACATTCCGCCTAATTTGACATTAAGTGGACGTTAATTACTGAAAATGAGGGGCAATTTAGTAATTTCATATCTTAATTTCCCCCCAAAAAAATTAAAAAATAGGAAATATGTTACCCCCAATTTAATCTAAAATAAATTGAAGAACCCTAACCTTAACCACAAATTCCAATTCAATTTGTGTGACCTAATTCTCTCAAATCAGGTCTAAACATTCCCAAATTTCAATTTAGGCTATTAAAGATCCAACTTTAATGGACAAAGTGACTGATTCTTGAAAAAAAAGTTAGTTAGTACTTTTGTTTTCCTGAATTCCAAATTACTTGCTACTTGTGTTTTTTAGCTTTGTTTGAATCTAGGAAGGTTTATTTGTACTGTTTGGTTTAAAGGGTCTAAGAGAATATTAGGGGTCTTGGGTGTGGTAGGATCTTCTATGGTGGATTCACACACTGGACCTTGCTTTTGTGTTGATGCTTTTCATTCTAGCAATTTGTTGAGTAATGGAGACTTGATTTTGGCTAGGAATGCAATAAATGATAATTATAAAAGGCACATGTCGCGTCCGAGCTCATTGGAATTGATCACTTCTTTTCTCGATCATTCTTGGACTTCAGGCACTGTTATTGGATATGTTCCTCTGAAGAAACATCAGAAGAAGAACAGAGGTTTTAAGGTTTCGAACAATTTAGGTGCCCAGTATGAAGACAATTTGAGGATGTAAAAAGGTAAAATATTACCATAATACTATATATACAATCATTCATCAGATAGCATGATTGTTCATGTTGTGAAAATTCTAAGTACTGGTTCTAAGATTTATGGTCTTACTAGTTCTTCAATTTATTTTAGATTAAATTGGGGAACAACATATTTTCAATTCTTTTTCATTTAAGATATGAAATTACTAAATTGCCGCCATTAACAAGAATTAATGTCCACTTAGTGGCAATTTGGAGGAAGTACCATTGATCCAAATTTTAAAACATGTTTATCAATTGCACTCAAATATAAATAATCAAATCCTATCCTCAAACATAAAGCCATCATCCTCGCTACTAAAATAATATTGTTTGATATTTATTTAGCATGTTATATAGCAAATACTCAAGTAATATCCACATCACGAAAAATAAAACAAATAATACACATCCAAGTAGATATATTATATTTAATTCTAAAATAAAATGTATCTATTATAACACTTTTCAAAGTGTAATCTAACATAAGGCCCTATTACAACACTTATACAAAGTGCACCAGATTCTTTCAGCCTTTGAACTTTCAGCTTGCTAAGTGTCATTCTCAAAGGAAGGCCATCTGTCGCTCCAATACAAAGACATTTATTACTAACCCAACTTAGACAAAGACATGCTCAAGTAAAATAAATAACACGACTCAAATGACTAAGCCATACAATAAACGATTCGCACTGTGATTTAAATAAATACAAAACTGGTCATATCCATATATCCTCTTTCCATTTCAATTACAATATATATATGCAAGAATAAATCACATGTCATGGATTTATAAATATATATTAAAAGAAAATAGAAAACATGTTCATCAAATAATCCATGTTAAAATAAATATACTTTATAATTAATACTATCTATAAAATAGATAAATTAATTATCGTGTTTGTACAAGTGTATAATTATATTTAAATAATTATTCCAAGTTAATATAAGTACTTACAAGTATTTATATTAAACTACACTTTATTTTAGTTTTAATGTTACATGTAATTTACCAACACTTTAATTAATATTAAAAGTGATAATAACTAAAAGGGAAAGTTTTAATCAATTTCCAAATCATTAAAAGTCATGAAAATATTTTCATACTCAAATAATGATTTGTGTGCATTAAAATCCGAAAATTAAAATTACCAAAATAGAAAATACTAATTAAATAGAATTTTAGAAGGCTGCAGGATTAACCAAAACCCTACTACCAACTTCATCGGCCCAAGTTCAACCACCACTACCTGGCTCCTATAGCCACACGCCAATCTCAAATTAAAGAGAATGAGGTCAGCTTTGGTAAAGCCGAAGCGAAGGCGTCCTATTCTGACACCGGACGAGCCCTCACTCTCCAAATGGAAGGTACGGTGCAATTTCCGCGCTTTTCGCATTTTGGGTTTAATTCAATCTATTTTTCAAAATTGATTTGAATGAAATAAAATTAACCAAAATAAAATTTTGAGAATTGAAATTTTGCAAAACGCCTTTCGAGATTTTGAGTTATTCACGTTTTAAAATCTAAAAGAATTAATTTCCAAAATTGATTTGAGGGACTTAAAAAATTCAAACGATTCTGAAAATTTGTGAAGAACCCTAATTTCATACAGAGTCTCTGAAAAATCGGTTTTGTCAAATTCAACCTTTAATACACACGATTAAATACTTTTATTTTATTGCTTTACAAAACACATAAAATCAATCTCTTTTATTACATAAACATAACCACTGCACTTACATATACAATTCACGTACAGTGAAAATAACACCACAAATAGAAACATATTCATTCTAATGATCATGGCTGAATTCATACAAATTTTATTACATAAAATTAATCCGTTATCAATAAACAATTAAACAATTCATAAGTTTATTAGATTTAGATCAAAAATATATAAAATTAAAAGCTTTGATACCATCGATGGAATATTATATGCATAAAATGAACAAAGTCCAAATAAACATATAGATAAGAACACTTTAAATTATATATTTCAGATCTAAATAAATAGTAACACTTACATTGGATGCCAAATGGGGAAGACTATAGCAACAAATCTTCTGCAGCCTCGCGTAACAAGCAATCCAAATCCATGAGCACTTCAAAAGTAGTGCCCCTAGTTAGTCCACACCAGAGAGGTCAATCCCACATTTGAGTCTCTGCTAAGTAGATGAATTGATGATATAATCAACGCAAGAAACTTATTCTGTCGTTGATTCCATTCGCCACGGAGGTTTTAATCGAAGCTGGAGGCTGTGTTTTTGAGTTTTAGCCGCTTAGGTTTTAAATGCAGAAGCCTTATATTTATAGAGCTCACACAAAAACCTAATCATAACACACGAGCGCCAAGCTCAAGTAAGCAAAATCCCGTTTATTTAATTAGTCTTAAGAAGTCAATTAAATGAACAACTCATTAATATTTAATTGAGCTTAACAAGTCAAATAAATAAACTCAATAGACTCGTTAATTAATCTTATCAAGTTTAATTAAATAAGTTCGATTAACAAGCACTAATCGTCTAACAAGTCAATTAATTCAAGCTCATCCAATTATTTACATTACTCGTATAATGTAATTATCCCAATTAGGAATCTCGTTGATTACAATTAACTTCCCAATTTAGCAAGTGCAATTTTATTTCATACATGAAATATAATTCAACGTCAATGTGATGGGCGTGGACCTTCTAGATCAGATATCAAGATCCGTATAATAATATAATAGACCATTAATATTATTATAACGGTTATGTACGATCTAAGAACGCGACATAACCCCTAAAGATTATCGCGAACCCGAGTACCACATAATTGGTTATGGTCAATGTTCCATTTATGTAATCACATTCACTTAAACTTAGTAAATGAATTGTTACAACAATTGTCGCAATGGACATAATAAAATGAAACCACAACTATTATTTCAACACTGGAGATACTCACATTCGGTATTATGAAGCAATTCAATTCCTCACGCTTCTTATAATAATCGATCGAAAAAGGTACATGACTCGGTAGCTCATCGATTGATTGTTTTTGTACAATCCATATTATCCCCGAGATTCGTGTCCAATAAGTTTTTTAGAACAATTGTTATACGTTAAGAACAAGAACAAGGCCTCGTGAGCTGAGGCTATACGACATAATTATGTAAATATCGTGGTAAAAAACTATTTTTACTAAATTTTCTGACAATTTTGCATGTTTGAATTCGATTTAAATATGTATAAATCTCTATTAATGAATTATGTTAATATAATACTAAATTTAATTAAAAGTAAATTATTTTTGAAATCTAAGAATGTGAAAAAATTTCAAATAATATTTCTCGATTTTAAAGATTTTTTCGGATTTTTTGAATTAATTTTATTGTCACTTTATTAATCAAACGAAGAAAAATCGCCGATTCTCGCCCGACCTATCGATAGAAAAAGTGGGTCAAATCAAGCCATCAAGCCCGACTTAGCCGACGGTGACGATTGCCAACTCCAAAGGACAAGCATGACGCTGACCTGAAAGTCAATCGAGTCAATTCTGGGTCAAACTCTAGTTTGACCTCGAATTCGACCCACTGACCTCGGTCCGCCTCGACCGACCCGAATCGATTCTTACCTTACGCTGTGTGACACGTGTCATGACACCATCCACGTGTCGCCCACGGGCAACCACGCTGGCCCAGCCTATACCACGACATGGACCGCCACGCCGCAGAATGGCCGAAAGATGCCAAGTAATTTCAATGGTCAAACGCGGTCAATACATTCAATCCATTTGAACGCATGGGCTGCCAATGCTCGAGCCACGGTCCGGCGGCTCTGGCTGGCGGTTAGCCATGTATTTATCCGCCGGCCTTTGCTGGCACCCATGCTCGCTTGGTCCAAGCTTGTTTTAAATGGGTCAATTGAGTTTTGGCTCGATCTAAGCTCAATTAAATTGAATTACTTAATTTCCTTTAAAATTATTTTAATCAATTATATCAGAATAACCTGCTCGTACTAATGTTATCAAATAGTATACTAGTCGTCAAAGTGGAAAGATTTCGAGGAGAAAAAAGAAAAAAAAAAAAAGGAAATTGGTTGAATAGTCGAAAATACAAATGAATCGGTCGGTTATAGTATATTTCGGAATTTTAGAATTTTAAAGTTGTAATCGAACGGAAATGATATTACGATGGGGCGTAATATAATTATGTGTAAATGGTGTACATGTCCTTGTAATATGATTATGTGTGAATGGTGTACACGTCCTGGTGGTATGATTATGTGAGAATGGTATACATGTAATGGTTGTACGATTATGTGTGAGCCATAATATGATTATGTGACTCTATTCTACAACATCAAGATTGGCTTCGAGGTGTTGACGGCTCAACTCCCTACTTATATTATCAAGTATATTTCTGCAATCTTGTCGGCACTTTTATTTCTCTCGTGGGCCTTTGTCGGGTACTTTTGTATTTCTGCAATTGCTGCACTTCTTTGGTATTTATGTGGCCTGGCTGCGGTTGTGATTGATTTTACGATTGGATGTTTTAACAAGGCTTTAATATTGTCAGAGTAAAGTAGTTGGTTATCGAGAGGCGGCTGGCTGGAGTTATGTGTATGACTTTGAGGTGATTTGAGTATTAGATACGAATTCCCCATAGTCGATTATTGTGAGGTGGTGCTGCGACTTTCATTCCTGCGTGATATGTGACGCTATCGGCCTTATAATATGTGTATAAGCGGTTTGCCTTATACTATGTGTATAAGTGCGCGTGGCCTTATACTTAGCAGGCGTGTCTTATACTATGTGTATAAGCGCGGGTTTGCCTTTATACTACGGTATAAGTGCGCGTGCCTTATACTTAGTATAAGGCGGGTTTGCCTTATACTATGCGATAAGCGCAAGGCTTATACTACGTAAGCGCGGCCTTATACTCTAGTGCATAAGGCGGCTCTTGCCTTATACTATGTGTATAAGCGGTTTGGCCTTATACTACGGTATAAGCGCCAGCGATTATCGTATTGGTCCATTCCTCAGTAGACGGATTGAGCATACGCGCATTGCAGGTCGTACACAAGGGGATAAGGAGTAGATGTGATGGCTCACGACTGTGAGTTATAGGCGCTGCCGAGTCTATCGAAGTTCTTTCTTGGTGATTGCGTGATTTATCGGAACCTTCTATCATATCTTCATATATTGTGTCGGATACTTCTTTGGAATTATGTTGTATGGCCTTGTTAGGTAAAGTCTCGTATATGCATATGTTTATTCATATTTGACTACTTATATCTATTCACAATCTCGTTGTCAGGTCAGCAATGCTGCTTTGATGGTTGTACTTCATTTTCAGATGTTAGCCTGGTTGACAACTATTTTGTATTCAGGATACGGTATTTACTTCGCCAGCCTCGACGGCATTATCGCTTTTGTAGATATGTTATATACATATATTAAGTGGTTAATGGATAAGATACCTTTTGAATGAGAACATTAGGTACAGAAATTTATAAACCGAAGTTTATGCTAATCTGTTGATGATATTTTATATATGGTGGAAAACTGGATTCAAATGTGTTAGAATATAAGTTCTGATCTAACCACGACGCTGATACCATTGAGGTAAATAAGTTCCGTATACTAAATGGAGAATTTGGGAAGATAATTCCGTACTTAGGTTATCTTGATTTAAGACATATATTGCTCAGTTTTATTAAGAAAATGAAACGATTTGGAGGGTCTTATGAGGAACATTTAGATGTCATAGGAGATGTATGACTATAATCGGGAGTAGCACTGTAGGGTGAACTAAAGATAAGTAGTTGAGCCGTGTATGCCGAAGGGAGATGTTGAGACATATGTTTGAGTTGTCGGGTGTCGAGTTGATATTATATCGAAATTAACTACACTTACTAAAGATAAATCCACAGAAAGATATATCCAAAGTATCATGAGTACCGCGAGGAAGTTGTTGACGTGGTGTGTGGATTTATCGGTGTTGGGCCTAGGAAGGTCATTAAGTAAGATTTAATTTTGTAGAGTAACATATAAAATATCACTCTTTGGGGTATATAGCCTTTTAAATAGGCGAGAGATTTAAATATTCTTTATTTGAACGAGCAAGGGTAGGTTAACTTCTCTCGTGGGTATTTATTTTCACTCAAATTTTTAGTCGACTCTTTCCTATGGAAGCAAGCATAGTCAGTCATGATGACTGCTGAGCATTGGCCAATAGTCAAGGCATTGCCAAGATGGCGATGTGGCTTCAAGACCTAATGAAATATACTTTTTATTCTTTGGAGTTTCAAGCAGTATGTAAATTATCAAGGTTCTCACGTCAGAAACAAAGAGTTTGATATCAGACGTATATTGCTTACCAAATATCAGATTGTTGGTTAGTTCAATTCGATGGATCTAGGTTGTATTGTTTGTGTATTTATGATGTTAAAGTCGCTTTTTAATCTTTTATCCATCGCTGCACTGGACATAGGCTGTGTCATTTAATTTTACCCCAATCCTCAGGGCCCACCTTTGCATGTCGTTATTAAGACCACATCAGAATTAGTTCTAATTAGGATTAGATTAAATATTAATTATTTCTTGAATCAATTAAAGTAAATAGATTAAATTGTACTTTGATTAGATTTAATTATTAAATTTTGAATTGATTTAATTAGAATTGAGACATATGATTATTATATTAGAGTTTCAAATTATAACATAATTTAGAATTAATCATCATGTTGTAAATGAAAGTATTTTGGAAATACTAGTTATTATTTATTGCTTAGATATTAAATGAACACTATAATTAGACTATTAGTGACGTTACACTTAGACAATTAAATAGCTTTATTTGATGATTATTCTGACATGCAATATGCGTGTCTACTTACGCTCATCCATGCTATGTATATATATACGGGATATATGGCCTATAAATACTTACTTATGTGTACTTTATTTTAAAATAAGTTAAACCTCGCCGGGCTGTGGTTAATTAAAATAAAAATAATTATCAATACATCAGTTTTGGGTTAAAACCCAAGAAACAAAATAAAAACCTTAGATCAGACAGATTGTAACTAAAAGTAGCGGGGCTCAACCGCCAAAAATATAAGCCAAAAAGTAAAGCAATAGTAAATAGAAATAAGCAATCTCAAAAGTTAATACAAAGATAAAAATAATAACACCCACAAATGGCCGATTTTCCAAGTTTTCACCGCAATCAAATTAAAACAAAATATTCAGAAAGAAAACAACACAGGAACACCCTTATTCTCGAGAGTGCATAATGAGCTGTTTTCCATCCACCATCCGGTCGCTGTGAGAAGGATTTGTTCTAGTCTTGTATTTTAGAAATAAGATTAAAACTTGAGATAATTAATAATACTAGTTATAATTAATTACTAGATATCGATAAATGATAGGCCAACGCAGAAAATTATTTACTTAAACGCAAATATAGTTTGGAAATATTTCATCACTTATTATATCATTTCCATTTTCCAACGTGTTATATTTTTTTTTTATGACTCATGGAAGTATTTCTTTACCTTGCATGATTGATACACGTGACATGCTCATAATAGTCAAAATAAAATATAACAAATCCCACCCAATAAATAAGCAAAGAATGTTAAATAAAATATAAAGTCAGATGTGGTCACTTTTGTGCATGGACCTCAAGCTAGTATGACGTATCGACATATCCGAGATGCCATTCCCGACGGAATAGCCTAAGCTATTTGTTCTAGAACCTCGAACTTACACTATTCATTATGAATTTACGCCTTTAGTATATTTGGTCCGGCTTTACGGTGATTTCCAAATGTGGCCAACGTTGATGCATGAGAGACGCCAAACAATCTAGGATGAACTTTTGGTAGTCCCAAGATTATGATAGTCGTAATTGTGTGATATAACACTTGCTTACATATCTTAAGTCGGAATGTGATGCAACGCCGCAGTCTGCTTATGTGAGTTCTTGGTATACTTCATGTTGTTTAGTGGGATTGTAAACATCTAGTAGGCTATTCTATTTTCTAACTATGTATTTTATGACATAGATTGCTGTTCTTTTATGGATTTTCTAACAGAGCGCATTGCAGTCCCCTATCCTTATGAGTGTTTTTTATCCGACTCGAGAGATGGCGTCGACGATCATAACTTTGACGTAGTCAAGCACTTTGAGGAAGGTTATATCTCACGAGAACACTTAGAATATGTATTACTAAACCCCAGCCCCCGTTACCCCAAAGGACTCGGATTCTATTGAAGACAAGATGCACTTTGATCAAGATTGACCGATGCAACGAGGTTGGGTATCTCATGATATCTTCGGATGTCAGATCACATCAAGGTTAAGTACTACGATGTAAGAGGATCTAATTTATGCTAAGTTAAGATTCTCTTTTTATGCGTGTTTTAAAAAAATAATAGATGCAACGCTTTCAAACCTTGGTCACCATAAAAGCTAAAAGAGGACCATCGGGGAGATGATGAGATTGATAGAGCTACTCCGTACTGAATCCTCTCTCCGCAGCTTGCATGAATATAATCTTGTGTACTTATCCTTATGCGGTATCCAACAATGTTATTGGACATAACAGACTCGATACGAAGAATACGCCGACTTCACCTTATGATTCGACATCCTAGGACGGAGATGTCTCCTGAGACTTCCAATTGTGTGTGTTTGGTTACAATCTTCAAGAAATAAAAGGAAATTGGAGATGTAAGAATGGCTACTTCAACTACTTCGGTCATCGAAGGAAGGCTTCTAGAGCAATTCTTTTCAATTGAATGTAGACGCGATACTATCACGTATCCATCTTCGGTAGGCACCGCTATATTATGACTTGGAGATATTTCCTAATACGATATGATAATACTTACATTAATGACATTTGTTTGAAAATGTGCGTGCAAGAGTAGAAGATCGGCCGAGATGGCGTACTAATTCGGGAGAAAGGTTATGAATTTGATCAGAAATGCTACTAAGCCAGGCTTTTGAACATGAATGTTTTTTTACGACCGAGATTAATTCAACTTGTTGTTTATTAATCCTTACATAAAAGCTACAAACGATATAATATCTCCATTATGTTAGTTAGACAAACATAAATTTATCATAGTATGTATGCTCATAAGAATTCAAGTAAAGTAACTTGAAATCTCATCTCCTAACATAATATGAATTGTAAAAGTATAATCACATTAACAAAAGATCGTATAGACGGAATCTTTAGAATCATATGTTTCGAATAATATGATCAAAATGTGAACAACACTTAAAATTCACACATTCAACAAATGTGTATAAACTAATCAACATCTAGAACATCACATAAGAATGTGATATGAAACTGCTCCATAATAGTCAAAGTTCAAAATTTGAGAAATCTTTCACCCAAGTTAAACAGTTGACAAATTATAAGATGAACTCTTGAAATCAAATTATTACAATGGTAATTGAATTAAGAAAGCTTAAGGATGCAACCACGAACAACAAAGATGATGATTTAGGATTTGTAGGACTGAGATAGTTTAATATACCAAACACGTATATGGATATTGTGATGAATTTATGTCCATGTTTACGCATTCGTGAGCTGATAAACGCACTTATCCAATTCAAGGCGATTCTTGACCGAGAAATTATTAATTAATCAGCAAATATTTTAGATCCGGATTCATAAGAAGTTGGATATGGAGCTAATGAACAATTCAAATCGCTTGAGTTCATAAATGGAAATTAGATTCTTGTATAGATAAGAAGGCTGGAGCTACCCAAAGATAAAAGGCAAATTAGTACGCATGTAGATATTCTATTAATAAAGACGACACAACCACCTCAAATCGGTTTCAGGTACAAGTTTCTCTTATAAAAGGATCAGAACGCCTAATATTTCTAAGGTTTCATAGAGATCAAATTAATTGAACTCAACAAGTTGAGTTATGCTTATACTGATAAGGCATTTAACCGAGATCCAAATTGAATACCTAAAAGAAAGAATCTTTCCAAGGTAAACAATTTTCTCCTTCCACATCATAAAGTTGTATAATGGGAAAGAAGAGCAAGGAAAAGGGATTATATTTATTAGTTAACCAAACTAACAGGGACGATTGTCGATCTTAGTTAAGCTAAGATGAACTGATAAACAAAGTTGTGAACAACTTGTTCAAAGAACAAGTACAACACAACAAATGACTAAAAATATGTAAACCGAGCGCATTTAACTGAGAAGTTGCGACAAGAAGCAAGTCGGATTACAACACTAACGAAAGTGATCTTGGAAAGCTGCCTAGATTGGTGTCGCAATAAAGATGGTTAAATCCAATAGTCAAGCTAGAGAATCAAGATCTCTTATCGATCCGAACATGCACTTAGAAAGTGATACTAATAAGACATAAAAGTACATACGCATATTGGGGACCGTAGTCAAAGAACAACACTTACCAGATACCCAACTAATCAACCACACTAGTGTAAGCATTACCAAGAAGAATGTTCTTTCTTCATGCCTGCTGTCAAGCTAGACTTAGTGGGAGCTAGTATTTTGTCTATATGTCATAAACCAATTATCACAGGATAATGTACTCAATCCGAGCTTCAAGATTCAAGACCACATCATTATGAATAATGATGAGTGTGTACAAAACATACACACCACGTTACTATAAGTAAAAAACCTTTGATTCCACCGACAATCTATGTTATTCTGAAGAGGTCTTTGGATATCTCGATCCAAAACAAGAAAACCTCTAACACTTAAAGAACAATCGACGCTTAGTCCCTAGTTGTGTACACCGATTGAATCGAACACCAAACTAATTAGTATATTGATTGTGTTGGATCACTTTAGGATTAAAAGCGACGATGGATATCTAATCAATCGATAGGTGTAATTAGGAAACAAATACTTCAAGTCAGAGTATCGACCAGCGACTCCGCCGCGAGAACTCGAAGGTAAATTATCTCGAGTCTCTGGGTGAGATTCCTCATTGCAGCTTACGTTGAAAGACTCCATTCTTAGTCCTCGAGTGACAAATTTTCATGGTAATTCTAGTAATATAAGCTTCTCGATTTGTCAAACGCCTCCGTAATAGGAGGATTATAAATGACAATGGTCGTGTCTACTACAAGAGTGTAAACGGGAAGTCAGTACAAGAGGGGCTCATACAACCGATAAATAGTAGATTTCGGTAATCTTGGGAGTTAGGGGTGATTTTAGTGGCCGCCACCACTTGCTTTGAAATTCTGACATCACATTAACCTTCTATTAACCAACAAATCAAGGGGCAAGAGCTCAAAGGACACACATCCTACCAAAGTTTCGAATACCTGAAATCGAGTATCAAAGGAATCATGGACGCTGTGATCAAACCTTTGATACTATATCATTAATCGGCCCAAGGACAAGTGGGAGTGTTGGAAATATGGAGATAATAGACTAATAAAAAAATGTCCGTCAATTTAGATTGTACATCGGATTTATACATTCAATCTATATAAGTTCACTATATGCTAATTTCTTCTTTTTATCAATTAATATTTAGGACTTACTGCATCACATTGTGGTTACATGGCTTACTAGGATTCGCCGTAATCTATATATTAAATGCAATAGTCGATTAATATTGTTTAATATATTACTCTTGTTTTATCTGCCCCAAGAGTCACACAAACAAAGAAACTCCAAACTAAATAATAAATGCATTATAAAACATCCCTAGTCTAAAGTGAAATAAGAAGGAACATTTGGGACATCGAATCCCAATGTGAGGACACGAACTAAGAAGCGGGAGGAGAAGGTTCCGGTAACCTTCCCCGACTCATCAAGGATTTGCAGAAATAGTGAGGAGGTTCCGGAATCTTCCTCCTATTTTATTAGGATTATGTTTAAGAAGTTTCTAGAATGTTCCGGCAACCTCCTTAAGGATAGACATTCGACTATCTCTAACGCCTCTATATAAAATGAGACCTTTATTTAATGTATAAAGGTTAATTTCTCACTTTTTATTTGCAAGAAATAAAAACTCTCTTGTCTTCCTTCTCCTGTGCTAATCGCGAACCTCCCCAAGCGGAAGAGAATAGTTTCTTCCATCTTTTTATTCTTAGTTTAGCTTTTAATCGATATAGTAAACGCATGTATGGGTTCGCCAATTTGTCAATGCGACTATCTCTCGGGAGATAATTGATTCTGAGTATCATGAAGCTATTTAATTTCGTCACGCCACCGAGCAATAATCGATCGAAAAGGTACGCACTCGTAGTTCATTCATTTATTGTTTCTCTGTACAAATCCATAGTATCTTTTGGGATTCGTGATCCAATAAGTTTAGGAACTAGTTGTTATACGTCAAGAAAAACCAACAGACTTGTAAATCGCCTGCTCAAACACTCTCACCACCATCCCTGTGAGGCGCATCTTTACATACAATGAGGGTATGGAAAAAGTAATATTCTGAATGCTTCTGTCCTCTTTGAGAAGGGTGTAAGGAATCTCTAATAGCAATACGTAACTGAACGAAGCACAAATGAT